>WNGS01169178.1:270-18126 GCA_020271785.1 Procambarus virginalis
GAACGTAGGTAAGTCACGTTCCCTTACCTTGACGTCATCCCGCCGTGCGGTATGCGGGCAACCATGCTCAACGCGACGCAACTCAACTTCTTTCTTTGCCTTTATCTCCTCCAGTCGCGTTTTCTCTCTCCTTCTTCTCACTGCCGCGCCGTGCTCACGCTCCTCTCGCTGCATTTGCGCTTCCCTTTCCTCTCGCTGCTTTGCGCTTCTCTTTCCCTCGCTGCATTTGGGCTTCTCTTTCTCTCGCCTCAGCTGGGCTTCCAGTTGCATCTTCATTATTTCCAGTTGCAGGCTCCTCTTACTACAGCTGGACCTTCCACTGCTCCCATGTTCACTGTGAATTCCTCCACACTGGTAGGCGCTTGGGGTGGTTTAGTCGGGACGGTTCACCTTGCGACGGCTCTTCTCGGGACGGCTCTCCTTGAGATGGCTCCTCTCCCGTCGCCTCCTCTCGAGCTGTGAGCTGTGCCATGATCTCTATCCTTCGCTCTGCGACCTTAGTCGTCCTCAACCTGATCCCAAAGTGTTTGCCACTTGTTGGAGCTTGGCCTTGGTACACTCTTCACAATGCTTTCGTCCCTTGTGTCAACAAATTTCTTTACTTTATCCTCCTCCATCTCTATATCGTCGAGCATACACGACAGCACAGACAAGTTAGTAGGTACTAATTTCACCGTTTCAGTCCCTTAGCTGGTTGGGTAACAGTACTCTGAATTCACTGGCCACACTGTATTTGTACCCTGGCAACACTGTCTTGAAATCTGGGCAACACTGTAGCTATCAACACACCTTGGCAACACCGTAGCTTGATCCACTCTTCCTGGCGAAGTCTCCAGTTCTTGGCTACTGTGGTTCGAATCCTGGCAAGGTCGCCAGTTCTCTGTCACGGGGGGTGGGCCGGGGCTCTGCTAACACTCTGCTGCTAGGGGCTCAGGAGGCAGAATACTCAGCCCCTCCGACTCCCGGGGTTCACCGGGGTCTCCTTGGTCCCACAGGAGAGGACCAGCAATGCCCACCTCCGCAGGTCTTTGCTTCCACCACTGAAGGGGTGCCACTGACTCACCCTGGAAGCCCTTCAGTCAACCACGGGGAAACTGCTATCAGCAATTCCGGCCTAGACCCGTGGAGGAGTGAAGGAAGACTCGGGCTTACCTTATAACAATGACCTCCCTGAGTCTTGCCTGCCGACAAAGAGGTTGCAGGAACTCCTTTCCCGCCTGTCTTCTCTATCTTTTCCTCAACAAGGTCGCCAGCTGGTTATTATATCTGCACCCCAGCGATGCAGTTCAGTGGGTGTATATATGTTGTCTGTTGCCAGAGTGTTGCTACTCCCAAGATCTACTATTGGACTGTCGGCCCAGGGTACACTCCCTTGAAGGTCCGTGTGGCTTTACCTCTCTCTAGCCACCACGTTACTAGTTGCCACCTTTCAGGCACTAGTACTGATCGGATGGCTAAGGATACACTTTTACATCAGTCTGTGCTGTTACCACTCTTCAGGCAATAAGAATTTCCATAGGGAACATGGTGTTCCCTAGGTGGTACTGTGATAACCTTCGTGTATGCTCATATAGAAATATAATAATAATAATAATGGAGGCACACTTAAACACAATAATAAAATGTGTGAATTTACTTACACAAACTACATGATCACACATATGATTACAAGTGATACAAGAAAATGAAAATAATAATAACTCTGGAGACTGTCAGCAACTCTTCTCTCACGTTCTCCAGCTCCTTCAACTGGGCAGATAGACAGGAGTCACACACTCTCAGAAGGGCCTCTTCACCACGTCGGCACCTTTCTTCACTGTCCTGCCATCCACACACCACGCTGTCCTCTCTGACAGTCCTGGACATAAGCTGCCCTGCAGCCTATTCTGCTACTAAAGTATTACATCTTATTGCCACATACATAAGTGAATATTATGGCCTATCTAGCCTACTCTCACAAAGGGGTAATGGGAGGGAAAATGATCTACCTTAACATCCCTGGCTCACGACGCCTGTCCCTCGATGGTGGTGAGGGTCCTGTGCTCCTGAGTCGATCCTCGGCGATCCAGGAACGTTCCCACAGGTCCTCAGGTGTCGTGAAGCCTTCGCGTCTTCGCCGTTCCAATCCCTGGGGTTCAGCTATCCCAATCCTGGTCCATCAATGGGCGCTGAGCTGATCGCTATATTCACACACACGTTCCTCCCACAAGGCGCTGCTCCTCGTCCTAGAAACGGTGTCGTCCCTCCAGCACCCTCAGTGGATGTGACCCAGTCACAGCTATGCCTGCCCGCCACACCTTTCAGGCCCTCAACGTCACGCGTCGCCGCCCAGCGTCGTCGCCGACAATCTCCAAGTTTGCACTTCTTTGCCCACTCAACTTGGTTCCTTTTTGCTTCCCAGAAGCGCGGGGCCTCCTATATATAAGGTGGGCTGCGATGGCTAGCTCTAATCCACTGAGAAAAGCCTGTTTAGCCTCCAATTCTTGAGAGCTGACAGAGGAGCGTCCTCTCCCCTTCGCTGTCAGGTCAACTCTGACGTTGGCGCCGCCCGGGACACTCGGTGACGTCACGGCGGGCTCTATTGGTCGCCCGTGACCCGAGTCATCCAATCCGCACACGGCTAGCGTCCATTCCAAAACGTCATATCTGCGTAGGGATACTCTTTCATTTCTATCTGGGCACCATTTCCCTTTACTTTCAACTTAATGTAAGTTTCTCCCTGTAGAGAGAGTTGATATGACTCTTAAAGCTGGCAACGAAAGAGATAGGAGAGGGCACCGTAACAATATAATATATATTATATATATATATATGTCGTACCTAGTAGCCAGAACTCACTTCTCACCTACTATGCAGGCCCGATTTGCCTAAATAAGCCAGTTTTCATGAAATAATATATTTTTCTCTATTTTTTTTCTTATGAAATGATAAAGCTATCCATTTCATTATGTATGATGTCAATTTTTTTATTGGAGTTAAATTAACGTAGTTATATGACCGAACCTAACTAACCTACCTAACCTAACCTAACTATCTTTATAGGTTAGATTAGGTTAGGTAGCCGAAAAGTTAGGTTAGTTAGGTTAGTAGTCGAAAAACAATTATTCATGAAAACTTGGCTTATTGGCAAATCGGCCTTGCATAGTAGGCTGAGAAGTGCGTTCTGGCTACTAGGTACGACATACTATATATATATATATATATATATATATATATATATATATATATTATATATATATATATATATATAATATATATATATATATATCATCTATATATATAATATATATATATATATATATATATATATATATATATATATATATATATATTATATATATATATATATATATAATATATATATATATATATATATATGTGTGGTGTGTGTGTGTGTATTTATCTAACTTATTTGAAAATGTCATTACACACAAAAGTTACACTATTGATTACAAGCAGGGTACAAGGCTGCTTGTCACAAGTTGAAAAGCTCCTCCAGCTCCTCAGAAGGCAGGCAGGAACCATGGATGCAGTGAGCATTTCCTCTCTGATTGCAACACTAAGGCGCTGAAAAAGAAGCTCTAGGGTCTCTAGGTGTTTCGATTAGCTTAGACCCCAACTCCTTCAAAAAGTTAGCAGCACTTTTACCCCAGGCACCAAGTGTCTCTTAGGCAATGGACAAAATTGTAGTGGTGCCGGTCTCTGTATTTTACCGTGACTTGGCCACTTCCCGCTGACTGGCACTCCTCTTCTTATGTGCGCACTGAAGTCAACATAGGTATTGGCTAAAGTTGAAAACGCAAGTGTAGTCCACACCAACTGTCTACCATTCTTCCAGGGGTTCACCGTGGTTCCGTCTGGGCGACTGACAGGCTCATCAGAGCTGCGGGACATTAGGTAACGGGGCTCTCTCTCTGCTGGACAACCGGCTGTGGTAAGGCTTCTCTTAATAATGTCATTGACCACACCGTGTCTTGCATGCAATCCCCTGTCCTTTGGCAGAGAAGGCCATGCTGTCCGTACCTGTCGGCCTCTGCCTTGCCGCAAATACACCTGTATTCGGTGTGGATTGGGGCAGCGAGGCGGAGAGCCACGGCCAATTCTGAGGGCCTGCGGGTGTGAGTTGGGGCCGGTTGCTGACATTGGGTTGCTAATAGGAAATCACCTGCATGGGGAGCTGCTACGCTCTAAGTCTGGCAGTGTCATGTGGTGTTGTCGCAGCTTCTAGCAAAGTTGCAGCTTCTTAGTCGGAATGGGGTGATCCCAGCTGCATTCTTATGGGATTCAGAAAGCGGTGGTTGGGGTGCTGGTCCTGCGAGAAGACCCATTTGGTTTGTGCAGCTGTGAAGCTGGGATCATTACCCCTGTAACACGGGTGGGGGGGGGGGGTTCCTTCTCTCTCCCCTTTCTCTCTGCCCGTATTCTAACTTTGTTCTCTCTACAAGGGACCCCAAAACTTTTACTTGAGCCGACTCCCACACCACGTGGTCTTAAGACGATTAACCGACTTAAGATTCCACAACCTTATGACGTGGAAACCGACTTCTAGCAAAGTTCTAGGATCGCCTTCGCTGCCACCACCAGTCCAGTAACACTGAGCAATGATCGAGGTCTGGATCGATCATGCTAATCAATCAACCTTGGGGGCTTGATCCCCACTAATAATGTATGGGAGGGTTGTCTTAAGTGTGGAAATATTAAATCAAAGGGAAATAAATGAATTCTGATTCGGTGTTAGAATCTGCCCAGCTCAGACTAGGCCACACTGCCCACGTGGTCCCGGACAAATCAAGTAAATTATACAAAAATGGAAATAATGAAAATGCAAATTACTAACTAATTAATTTATTCAAAATCTAAAACAAAATCTAAAAAAAAGGCACTCCCTGGCGTTAACACTCCCTGACTTATACATTTAACGGTAATGAGTTGACCTATTCCCTATAACAACACTCTTAGCAAACTTTACCTTCTATAGGCGACCAGCGGTGGACTGCTGGTCTTGGGAAAGGGGAAGTGGACACCTTCCCTTGTAGATCCTGATCCCACACTGTCTTTCTCACATGCTTCTCTACTCAGACGCCCAGATCTGTATCCTTCCGCCTCGTTTAAGTTACTTGCAAGGCTTAAGTTTAACAACTAACCTCTGTTGCACTGAATGATCCAGATTGGTTGAATTATTTTAACTGAAGTTAATTACACAAGCATCTTAGGGAAGAGCTATTCCCAATTATAAAATGGCTATTTGTCCTTTGAGAAATAGTGGACATGGAAACTCTGATGACCTGTGACCTCAGGTCGTCCAAATTCTTCCGCACCGAGGTCTAGTCACGGCTCGTGACGTCACTGATGGTGATTTAACTCATTCTTCTAGCAATCAGGGTACACTTGATACTATAACCAGGAATATTATACATTTGAATGAAGACTAATTCTCTATATAAGTGAATTCTGTAAAATAATTCATTATACGAAACTGAACAAAGGCGGCAGTTATTTTCACCGCCAATTCCCCCAGGGGGTGCGACCTTGCTGGTCAGGTCCCTACACGTGTTTCTAGAACCTTCTGGATCATATCTACAACAGCTAGTTTGTTACAACCTCCCCGCACAAGCACTTAGTAAACCTTGTTAATTGGTTCAAAATAACGAGGTTTAGTATCCAAACCCATAATAAACTCAACTCATGCCACAACCAAAAGCTAACCTAACTAAGAAAATTTGACAATCATTAGATTGTCCAACATCATCATAATAAACATGTTCAAATTCATAAATTTCTCAGCTGTCAACTGACAGCAATCCTCCAACATCAGGAAACATACATCCTACCCTTACTGACATAGCTAAATAACATGTCCCTACTCTAGCAGCAAAGACTAGCTATTAAACTCTCTTGGCTCTTCACTAGCCAAGCTCATGTGTCCTCTAGAGCCGGACATACCGTGCTCAATCATAAAACATAAAGTTATATCTACCGACTGAACTTTCAGTCATCCGGGAGCGTACTACTGAACTATCAAGTTCACATCTGTGTACTATCCTCTCCCCAACCAATGTCAACCTTGACATGTTAAGGAACTCACCTAATTTTTATGTATCTAAAATATATACAAAAAAATTCTCCTATACTATATCACAGGTTTTCAGCTGACTGTACAGCCAGGTGTTCGCACTCACTGTAAGAGTGTCAATGTTTATATTGGTCCACCTCTCCTGTGTTCAAAAAATAGCACACAATATTTTCCATAACCGTTTGTTCTGGGCTTAGACAATTACACAGGGGCATCGATTTTAATTACCGACCAATATATAGAGAAGAATTTCCATATCAATATACCAGAATAATTATTTTAAATCTGTTTTTCAACATTTATAAGGTATTGCGAATCTAAATCTGTTTTTCAACATTTATAACGTATTGCAAATCTAAATCTGTTTTTCAACATTTATAAGGTATTGCAAATCTAAATCTGTTTTTCAACATTTAAACAAAAGTGTCCAGATATTCTTGATACAGATGTTCAGAGCCAACTTTGTCTTTTGTAACAAATGTTCTTATTAAATAAAAAAAAACGATGCTGATGGACGCTGAATGTAGTCGCTGACGATGACAGTGTCGATCTTGCTTTTCCCATGCGTAGACATCGATACCTGGTCCTCTCGTACTCCCATCCGGTAGTCTTGAATGACGACAGAGTGTAGTAGAGCTGAGTGCCAAGTGACAGCTGTAGAATACTGTTACTTCGGCCATTGATCTTGCTCCCGACAGTCCACACGCCTTCATATCAATCACAGTTCACACGGCAGTCTTGATGTTAGACTTGACGTCGCAGATGACCACAGCAGAGCAGGACTGGATGTACCAATGGTGTCTCGTAACAGAAGTGGTGTCAGAGGGTCGTAGAGGCGGGTTGCTTGTTTGCAGAACAGGTGAATCTCGTCTTCCATCATTGCTCACGTCATCTCAGGCGTTTCTTGATGTCACCAGGTTACTAGGCCGTAGACACCAACTGTGTATACCCTCGTACCGCCGACTTTAGGCCAAAAGAGACAATTTTGCGACCTTCTATTGGCGAGTCTCGGAACTCTGTAGGGAAACCGTGCCTTCCACCTGTGACCGCCTTAGTTTCGCGTTCCTGTTGCTTCAGATGACGTAATCATTAATCTTCCGGCGATACTCTTGAGTAATGCTACTTGCTTTCCACTTTCTTGACCTCTCCTCCATCACTGCTGAAATGGCTGCAGTCTTGATGACGCAGCAGGTGGGTAGTGGTGATCTCGAGACAGCTACCCCGGCGTTGTATGGCACCTCCGGTGACTGCTGTATGTGGACAGCTTGCTGGCCCTGACAACCTCGTGTAGTGACGTGAGGCGTTGAGCTCTGGCTCTTTGGTCCCGCCTCACGTGTGTATTAACACATCATGTACTACCGTGTACTACCGTACAGACACACACGAGGAAGATGACAGTACACAAGCACCTCACGTGGTGCCAGGAGCCAACTATACTTTTAACGACCCGATCATGTCCCGCTTGTCAAGCGGTAACTATGAAGTGCTTTGGACTAATACCAAAAATTCGGCATTTTAATTCGCTCTTCTACTTTAGACCTCAGGTGAGTGTAGCATATTACAATGTTTAGCTTGAAATTTCAAGTGTTGCCGAGGATCTGCTCAATGCCTTCACGCCAAAAACTGTGCAAATGGACAAAATTCTCTCGCTGATGGTAGGTAATTTTAACCCTGCTCTCATATTAACAATTCTCGTGGACTTTGGAGCCCCAAGGATGAGACGCATAGCTTCAGTTTGCGAGGTTTCAAGTGATTTTAGCTCTTTGTCTGTATACAATGTGAGATGTAGAGCATTGTAGTCAATCACAGAGCGAATAAATGATACTTAGAACATTCTAGCAAGTCTCACGTTAATTTCATGATTGACACCAGGAAGGATCCGCAATGGCTTTAATCTCTCCCAAAGATTAAAAATCCGATCAGAGACTCCTACACTGTCTAGAGCAGCAACACAGCTGATCTTCGACAAATTCAGTGACTGATGCCACTTATTGGAGAGACTTTCTTCTCTTGTGAGAACAAGGATACCCCGGGTCATTAATGGGGGACACCAAGGTAACTGTAAGTCTCGCGGCTCTCAAGTGCTCGTCCATCTATATGATAATTGGGTGATGGAATATCACATGGAACGAGAGCACGAGTTTTCTGCACAGACATAAGGAGGCCACATTTCTCAGCTCTAGTAGTAAAAGCATCGAGCAGAACTGGCATTCTAGGCTCGGAAGCAGCCTGTAAACATATATCATCGGCATAACAAATAACCGTGTCCTCATTATTAGTTGGAAGATCTTTAATAACTTTATGCATTATAACGTTGAACAACAAGAGGCTGATGACTTATCCTTGCTCAGTTCCCAGTTCAAAGTGTTTGCTCTCTGTGCTTTTAACACTATTAAACAAAGCATATGCTGTTCGAGCATATGGATAAAGGGCTATTTGTCTAATCGAGCAGCATATATTTTGTTTTAATGGTGTTAAAAGCACAGAGAGCAAACACTTTGAACTGGGAACTCACAAGGAAAGGTCATCAGCCCCTTGTTGTTCAACGTTCTGATGCATAAACGTATTAAAGATCTTCCAACTTATAATGAGGACACGGTCATTTGTTATGCTTATGATATCCCTCACTTAGTGAGGGAGGCAGGGAGCATGTGTCCCTCACCACTTAGTGAGGGAGGCAGGGAGCATGTGTCCCTCACTACTTCGTGAGGGAGGCAGGGAGCATGTGTCCCACACCACATAGCGAGGGAGGAAGGGACCATATGTCCCTCACCACTTAGTGAGGGAGGCAGGGAGCATGTGTCACTCACCACTTAGTGAGGAAGGAAGGGAGCATGTATCCCACACCACATAGCGAGGGAGGCAGGGACCATGTGTCCCTCACCACTTAGTGAGGGAGGCAGGGAGCATGTGCCCCTCACCACTTAGTGAGGGAGGCAGGGAGCATTGGTCCCTCACCACATAAGTGAGGGAGGCAGGGAGCATGTGTCCCTCACCACTTAGTGAGGGAGGCAGGGAGAATGTGTCCCTCACCACTTAGTGAGGGAGGCAGGGAGCATGTGTCCCTTACCACTTAGTGAGGAAGGCAGGGAGCATGTGTCCCTCACCACTCAGTGAGGAAGGCAGGGAGAATGTGTCCCTCACTACTTAGTGAGGAAGGCAGGGAGCATGTGTCCCTCACCACTTAGTGAGAGAGGCAGGGAGCATGTGTCCCTCACCACTTAGTGAGGAAGACAGGGAGCATGTGTCCCTCACCACTTAGTGAGGAAGGCAGGGAGCATGTGTCCCTCACCACTTAGTGAGGGAGGCAGGGAGCATGTGTCACTCACCACTTAATGAGGAAGGCAGGGAGCATGTGTCCCTCACCACTTACTGAGGGAGGCAGGGAGCATGTGTCCCTCACCACTTAGTGAGGGAGGCAGGGAGCATGTGTCCCTCACCACTTAGTGAGGGAGGCAGGGAGCATGTGTCCTCACCACTTAGTGAGGGAGGCAGGGGAACATGTGTCCTCACCACCTAGTGAGGGAGGCAGGGGAGCATGTGTCCCTCATCACTTAGTGAGGGAGGCAGGGGAGCATGTGTCCCTCACCACTTAGTGAGGGAGGCAGGGAGCATGTGTCCCTCACCACTTAGTGAGGGAGGCAGGGAGCATGTGTCCTCACCACTTAGTGAGGGAGGCAGGGAGCATGTGTCCTCACCACTTAGTGAGGGAGGCAGGGGAGCATGTGTCCCTCATCACTTAGTGAGGGAGGCAGGGGAGCATGTGTCCCTCACCACTTAGTGAGGGAGGCAGGGGAGCATGTGTCCTCACCACTTAGTGAGGGAGGCAGGGAGCATGTGTCCTCACCACTTAGTGAGGGAGGCAGGGAGCATGTGTCCCTCACCACTTAGTGAGGGAGGCAGGGAGCATGTGTCCTCACCACTTAGTGAGGGAGGCAGGGAGCATGTGTCCTCACCACTTAGTGAGGGAGGCACGGAACATGTGTCCTCACCACTTAGTGAGGGAGGCAGGGAACATGTGTCCTCACCACTTAGTGAGGGAGGCAAGTAGAATGTGTCCCTCACCACTTAGTGAGGGAGGCAGGGAGCATGTGTCCCTCACCATTTAGTGAGGGAGGCAGGGAGCATGTGTCCCTCACCACTTAGTGAGGGAGGCAGGGAGCATGTGTCCCTCACCACTTAGTGAGGGAGGCAGGGAGCATGTGTCCTCACCACTTAGTGAGGGAGGCAGGGAGCATGTGTCCCTCACCACTTAGTGAGGGAGGCAGGGAGCATGTGTCCCTCACCACTTAGTGAGGGAGGCATGGAGCATGTGTCCCTCACCACTTAGTGAGGGAGGCAGGGAGCATGTGTCCCTCACCACTTAGTGAGGGAGGCAGGGAGCATGTGTCCCTCACCACTTAGTGAGGAGGCAGGGAGCATGTGTCCCTCACCACTTAGTGAGGGAGGCAGGGAGCATGTGTCCCTCACCACTTAGTGAGGGAGGCAGGGAGCATGTGTCCCTCACCACTTAGTGAGGGAGGCAGGGAGCATGTGTCCCTCACCACTTAGTGAGGGAGGCAGGGAGCATGTGTCCCTCACCACTTAGTGAGGGAGGCAGGGAGCATGTGTCCTCACCACTTAGTGAGGGAGGCAGGGAGCATGTGTCCCTCACCACTTAGTGAGGGAGGCAGGGAGCATGTGTCCCTCACCACTTAGTGAGGGAGGCAGGGAGCATGTGTCCCTCACCACTTAGTGAGGGAGGCAGGGAGCATGTGTCCCTCACCACTTAGTGAGGGAGGCAGGGAGCATGTGTCCCTCACCACTTAGTGAGGGAGGCAGGGAGCATGTGTCCCTCACCACTTAGTGAGGGAGGCAGGGAGCATGTGTCCCTCACCACTTAGTGAGGGAGGCAGGGAGCATGTGTCCCTCACCACTTAGTGAGGGAGGCAGGGAGCATGTGTCCCTCACCACTTAGTGAGGGAGGCAGGGAGCATGTGTCCCTCACCACTTAGTGAGGGAGGCAGGGAGCATGTGTCCCTCACCACTTAGTGAGGGAGGCAGGGAGCATGTGTCCCTCACCACTTAGTGAGGGAGGCAGGGAGCATGTGTCCCTCACCACTTAGTGAGGGAGGCAGGGAGCATGTGTCCCTCACCACTTAGTGAGGGAGGCAGGGAGCATGTGTCCCTCACCACTTAGTGAGGGAGGCAGGGAGCATGTGTCCCTCACCACTTAGTGAGGGAGGCAGGGAGCATGTGTCCCTCACCACTTAGTGAGGGAGGCAGGGAGCATGTGTCCCTCACCACTTAGTGAGGGAGGCAGGGAGCATGTGTCCCTCACCACTTAGTGAGGGAGGCAGGGAGCATGTGTCCCTCACCACTTAGTGAGGGAGGCAGGGAGCATGTGTCCCTCACCACTTAGTGAGGGAGGCAGGGAGCATGTGTCCCTCACCACTTAGTGAGGGAGGCAGGGAGCATGTGTCCCTCACCACTTAGTGAGGGAGGCAGGGAGCATGTGTCCCTCACCACTTAGTGAGGGAGGCAGGGAGCATGTGTCCCTCACCACTTAGTGAGGGAGGCAGGGAGCATGTGTCCCTCACCACTTAGTGAGGGAGGCAGGGAGCATGTGTCCCTCACCACTTAGTGAGGGAGGCAGGGAGCATGTGTCCCTCACCACTTAGTGAGGGAGGCAGGGAGCATGTGTCCCTCACCACTTAGTGAAGGAGGCAGGGAGCATGTGTCCCTCACCACTTAGTGAGGGAGGCAGGGAGCATGTGTCCCTCACCACTTAGTGAGGGAGGCAGGGAGCATGTGTCCCTCACCACTTAGTGAGGGAGGCAGGGAGCATGTGTCCCTCACCACTTAGTGAGGGAGGCAGGGAGCATGTGTCCCTCACCACTTAGTGAGGGAGGCAGGGAGCATGTGTCCCTCACCACTTAGTGAGGGAGGCAGGGAGCATGTGTCCCTCACCACTTAGTGAGGGAGGCAGGGAGCATGTGTCCCTCACCACTTAGTGAGGGAGGCAGGGAGCATGTGTCCCTCACCACTTAGTGAGGGAGGCAGGGAGCATGTGTCCCTCACCACTTAGTGAGGGAGGCAGGGAGCATGTGTCCCTCACCACTTAGTGAGGGAGGCAGGGAGCATGTGTCCCTCACCACTTAGTGAGGGAGGCAGGGAGCATGTGTCCCTCACCACTTAGTGAGGGAGGCAGGGAGCATGTGTCCCTCACCACTTAGTGAGGGAGGCAGGGAGCATGTGTCCCTCACCACTTAGTGAGGGAGGCAGGGAGCATGTGTCCCTCACCACTTAGTGAGGGAGGCAGGGAGCATGTGTCCCTCACCACTTAGTGAGGGAGGCAGGGAGCATGTGTCCCTCACCACTTAGTGAGGGAGGCAGGGAGCATGTGTCCCTCACCACTTAGTGAGGGAGGCAGGGAGCATGTGTCCCTCACCACTTAGTGAGGGAGGCAGGGAGCATGTGTCCCTTACCACTTAGTGAGGAAGGCAGGGAGCATGTGTCCCTCACCACTTAGTGAGGGAGGCAGGGAGCTCGTGTCCTCACCATTTAGTGAGGGAGGCAGGGAGAATGTGTCCCTCACCACTTAGTGAGGGAGGCAGGGAGCATGTGTCCCTCACCACTTAGTGAGGGAGGCAGGGAGCATGTGTCCCTCACCACTTAGTGAGGGAGGCAGGGAGCATGTGTCCCTCACCACTTAGTGAGGGAGGCAGGGAGCATGTGTCCCTCACCACTTAGTGAGGGAGGCAGGGAGCATGTGTCCCTTACCACTTAGTGAGGAAGGCAGGGAGCATGTGTCCCTCACCACTTAGTGAAGGAGGCAGGGAGCATGTGTCCCTCACCACTTAGTGGGGAGGCAGGGAGCATGTGTCCCTCACCACTTAGTGAGGGAGGCAGGGAGCATGTGTCCCTCACCACTTAGTGAGGGAGGCAGGGAGCATGTGTCCCTTACCAATTAGTGAGGAAGGCATGGAGCATGTGTCCCTCACCACTTAGTGAAGGAGGCATGGAGCATGTGCCCCTAACCACTTAGTGAGGGAGGCAGAGAGCATGTGTCCCTCACCACTTAGTGAGGGAGGCAGGGAGCATGTGTCCCTCACCACTTAGTGAGGGAGGCAGGGAGCATGTGTCCCTCACCACTTAGTGAGGGAGGCAGGGAGCATGTGTCCTCACCACTTAGTGAGGGAGGCAGGGAGCATGTGTCCTCACCACCTAGTGAGGGAGGCAGGGAGCATGTGTCCCTCACCACTTAAGTGAGGGAGGCAGGGAGCATGTGTCCCTCACCACTTAGTGAGGGAGGCAGGGAGCATGTGTCCCTCACCACTTAGTGAGGGAGGCAGGGAGCATGTGTCCCTCACCACTTAGTGAGGGAGGCAGGGAGCATGTGTCCCTCACCACTTAGTGAGGGAGGCAGGGAGAATGTGTCCCTCACCACTTAGTGAGGGAGGCAGGGAGAATGTGTCCCTCACCACTTAGTGAGGGAGGCAGGGAGAATGTGTCCCTCACCACTTAGTGAGGGAGGCAGGGAGCATGTGTCCCTCACCACTTAGTGAGGGAGGCAGGGAGCATGTGTCCCTCACCACTTAGTGAGGGAGGCAGGGAGCATGTGTCCCTCACCACTTAGTGAGGAAGGCAGGGAGCATGTGTCCCTCACCACTTAGTGAGGAAGGCAGGGAGCATGTGTCCCTCACCACTTAGTGAGGGAGGCAGGGAGCATGTGTCCCTCACCACTTAGTGAGGGAGGCAGGGAGCATGTGTCCCTCACCACTTAGTGAGGGAGGCAGGGAGCATGTGTCCCTCACCACTTAGTGAGGGAGGCAGGGAGCATGTGTCCCTCACCACTTAGTGAGGGAGGCAGGGAGCATGTGTCCTCACCACTTAGTGAGGGAGGCAGGGAGCATGTGTCCCTCACCACTTAGTGAGGGAGGCAGGGAGCATGTGTCCCTCACCACTTAAGTGAGGGAGGCAGGGAGCATGTGTCCCTCACCACTTAGTGAGGGAGGCAGGGAGCATGTGTCCCTCACCACTTACTGAGGGAGGCAGGGAGAATGTGTCCCTCACCACTTAGTGAGGAAGGCAGGGAGAATGTGTCCCTCACCACTTAGTGAGGGAGGCAGGGAGAATGTGTCCCTCACCACTTAGTGAGGGAGGCAGGAGAATGTGTCCCTCACCACTTAGTGAGGGAGGCAGGGAGCATGTGTCCCTCACCACTTAGTGAGGGAGGCAGGGAGCATGTGTCCCTCACCACTTAGTGAGGGAGGCAGGGAGCATGTGTCCCTTACCACTTAGTGAGGAAGGCAGGGAGCATGTGTCCCTCACCACTTAGTGAGGGAGGCAGGGAGCATGTGTCCTCACCACTTAGTGAGGGAGGCAGGGAGCATGTGTCCCTCACCACTTAGTGAGGGAGGCAGGGAGCATGTGTCCCTCACCACTTAGTGAGGGAGGCAGGGAGCATGTGTCCCTCACCACTTAGTGAGGGAGGCAGGGAGCATGTGTCCCTCACCACTTAGTGAGGGAGGCAGGGAGCATGTGTCCCTACCACTTAGTGAGGGAGGCAGGGAGCATGTGTCCTCACCACTTAGTGAAGGAGGCATGGAGCATGTTCCCTCACCACTTAGTGAGGGAGGCAGGGAGCATGTGTCCCTCACCACTTAGTGGGGGAGGCAGGGAGCATGTGTCCCTTGTAACCAAGAGCGTTCGCTACGGCTCGTGACCCTGTACAGCATTAAAGACTGTTTGCCTAGGCCATAGAATTGCTGTAATTTAGAGCGGTCACCAGTGTAACCACATGATTGGCACAAGCATATATTTATTAAGTATTTATTCCTTAGGACTAAGAATATTCATATAAATATATATATATATTTTAACAATATAATCAGTAGTATGAATTATAAACACAGATGGACAAAATGAATATAAAATAATCACAAGAATTGTCTCCCTTATAAAAATTATGTATGGCAAAACAAATATATATAACAGACTTATCTTTTACAGATGTTAGCTCTCCTGCCCCCGTCGAGTTACTAACTACAAAAACTGCGGGAGTGAATAACATTACTTCTGCCCGCGGAAAAATTGCCAAACTAACATTATTTAATTAAACTTACATGGAGCAAAATAATGTGACAAGAGTAATCTTAAAGTAACTTAGTAAATGGTTAGAATAACATGCATAACAAAAATGCTGTAATTATTAATACATGCAGTAATTAAAATATATAACAAAGGAAATATTAGGCAACGCTCCCCCAACATCAGGGCTAAAAGTTTCTCACGGAATGTTGCCTCTCAATGTTCAACACTTACAGAATTCCCATCAGTGATTCTAACTGATGATCATAGATAAAACCACTTTCCCACGAAATCAACCGTGAACAGACAAAGGACCATTACTCGTTCCCACGGGTGGAAAAGTTAGGCTTAATTCAACATATAACTCAGGCACACATATCTTACATATAAGTAAGAAATATTTAGATGTACATATAATCAGATAAAATAAGACATATTTATATAAGTACAAATTAATGTATAAGTACAAATTAAATGTATTTATTACGTAGCTTATAGAGTACTAATTAAATATTTAATACGTAGCTTATAGGGTACGTAACACTTCCACCTCCAAGAAAAAAATGCAATGGATTGAAGATCAATGGCATTTTTTCCGAAGTAAAAATGATAAGCACAAAAGGAAAACACATTTATGGTACATCAAAACTTCTTGACAAGGCATCGGCCAAAACATTTTGCCTGCCTGGAATATGTTTGATCTCAACATTGAATTCTTGTAAAAATAAGGACCAGCGCAAAATACGTTGATTCTTAACTTTCATCATATTTATAAAGATAAGGGATTGTGGTCTGTAAATACTAACACTTTGTTTCCTGACAGATAAATTTCAAACTTTTTGATTGACAATATAAGACCCAATGCCTCCTTTTCTACCACTGAATAATTTTTCTGAGCTGCATTAAATTTTCTTGAATAATAATACACAGGATGTTCAATATTATCTAACCCAACTTGAATCAACACAGCCCCTATACCAACATCTGACGCATCAATGTGTAATATGAAAGGTTTATCAAATTGGGGACTAGCAAGAACAGGTGATGTAGACAATATGCCCTTTAGGTTCTGAAAAGCATTCTGACAATCTTGTGTCCACTGAAATTTTACATGCTTGCGTAATAAATTTGTCAAAGGAGCAGCTACTGTTGAAAAATTTCTACAGTAACGCCTATAGTATGCACACATACCAATAAACCGTTGGACTCCTTTTCTACTAGTTAACACTGGGTAGTCCACAATGGCTTGAATCTTATCTTGTAATGGAATAATCTTACCTTGCCCTACTTCATGTCCAAGATAGGTTATAGTACCTCTTGCCCAACTACACTTATTTAGATTTATGGTTAATTTAGCACTTTGCAACACTGTAAACAAGTTCTTAAGACCTAAGAGATGATCTGACCAATTCTTACTGTATAAAACAATATCATCAAGGTAGGCCCTACAATCTGGCACATCCTTGAGTAAGAAATTCATGAGTCTCTGAAAAGTAGCAGGTGCATTTCTCAGACCGAACGGCATCACGTAAATTCGTAAGCACCATCAGGTGTTACAAAAGCAGTAACCTCCCTCGCGTAATCAGTCAATGGTATCTGGTAATAGCCTTTTGACAAATCCATTTTACTTACATATTGAGCATGTCCAATTGATTCAATACATTCCTCTAACAGAGGTAAGGGAAAAACGTCCACAGTAGTGTGTTTGTTCAATTTCCGATAATCAACACACAATCTCCAGGTTCCTCCTGGTTTTGGCACTAATAAACACGGAGAGCTCCAAGTACTTTGACTTGGCCGAATGAAATTATGCTGGAGCAGATAGTCCACTTCTGCTTGTAGAATCTTCCTCTTTTCGGGTTCACTCGGTACGGATGTTGTCGAATGGGTGTGTTATCCAGGAGCTGAATGTCGTGGGTGATGAGGTGGGTCTGAGTGGGAACCTCCCCAAACAGAGACGTATGGTTGTCCAGCAGAACCTGGAACTCATCACGTTGCTCCTCCTGTAAATGACATAGCATCTCCCTGCCATTGGAACTGGAACTGAGAAGTTGAATATTAACATCATTTCCCTCACTGCAATGATCCTCAGGTGTATACTCTTCCCGACTAAAACAAGTTACTACACCTGGTCCAACATAAGCTTTTAATCTGTTAATGTGCACAGTCATTTGGGGTCTGAAAGATTAGGGTTAATTTTTATATGTTAGGTCTCCCACCTTTTCTACCACTTTGTAGGGCCCTGCAAACTTATGGGACATGGAAGTCCCCAACGAGGTTTCAACACAACACCAAATCTCCGACAGCAAACGACCTGAGTTGAGCCTTGAACTTCTTGTCATATCGTAATTTCATGGCTTGTTGAGTTCTTCCCAGATGTTCTTTCGCCAACTCACGAGCCCGACACAACTTGTCCTTGACCTACTCAAGTACAAATCACTCTGATGAACAGAGACATCTCCCAACAACTTTTCGTGGAGCATCTTAAGAGGACCTCTCACTTGGTGACCAAACACGAGTTCAAAAGGTGAACATCCCAAAGACTCTTGTAACCCTTCTCTCGCAGCAAACAACACGAAGGGAGATTCTCATCCCATTACGTGGATAAGTCTCTCCGTTGTCCTCAACATTTGTTTAAAGTCTGGTGGAAACGTTCAAGCCCACCTTGGCTTTGTGGATGATATGGACTAGACAATTGTGCCGAATCCCTC
>WNGS01169179.1:32087-59547 GCA_020271785.1 Procambarus virginalis
TTTCTCCTGGTAGAGCAACAATGGCTCTATTCCTGTTCAAAATTTCCAAAAGCTGAGCTACAGAGTCAGGAAATCAGTAGGACTGAGGTGTTGCGCTTGCACCTCTGGCTGAGATCCCTGTTCCCCTGGCGTGAGAGTACAAACAGTATGATCCATGGAGACATCATCCACAACTCGCACCGGTAACGAGTAATGGGCAAAATCTACAACATGGGTACCAGACTGGAGATGGATGTCGGCATTACTAGTGTTTGCAATATACAATGTGACAGTACCATCCTGCACTGTGTGCCAGGAGGGTTCAACAAACGTACCATTCACTTTACATGTTTCACTTTCCGCAATCACATCCGACACCTCAGGCACTCCCTGAGCCTTAACTCTTATGCTGGTGAGAGAATGAGAGTGTAGCACAGTGTCAGTAGCCGTGGAACCACTGACTTCAGAGATGGAAGCTGCCAGGCGAGCGAGACAACGAGAATCCGTAAGATTGAGTGCCTGTTTTCTCAGGAACTGCTACCACGACAATGATCTGACAAACCTACGCTAGCAAGGCGGGTGTCAACAAAATTAACGTAGTCTGAATGAAGGTTGAACTCATGGCCCTGTCGATACATGCTACACAAGGGTATGACGTGGTCTTTGATACTTATATTCCAACGATGGGGAACAATGCAATATTTTCATCAATCATGGTGTACAGACCTAAGAGAATGTCTCCAGGAAATGAATAATGTCAACAACTAAACATGTTATAGACAATATGACATCATTTAACTTGAGTGGGAGGTCAATTTCACCCTGAACTTTTACTTTATTTCCTGAAATGCCACTTAGAAAAGGTATGTGTGACTGTTTTAAAGTAGTAGGGTGCTTACTTTAAATGTCTCCTAGAGCTGAGGGCTTGACATATTAACCCTTAAAGTGCGCCTCACGTCATATGATGTGCTAGGCGTTTTACCAGTAAACTGCGCTTCACATCAAATGACGTGTATGGGTACCGCGCACGATTTGAATGTCCCGCCGGGTATCTGGGGTTCCCATACGCTGCCCACGGGCTATAGTAAACAGCGGCCATTTTGAAAAAAATTCCCGCTCACGCTCCGAAGGCCTGGGAGGCCTCAGTTTAGCGACGGTCACCATGGCGAGCGCACGGTCAAACGCCTCACGGGCACGCACCACGCAATCCCTCACCCCAGAGCAAATAGCCCACGAATTATTTTCTGAAGGTGAGGAAAGTGTGTTTGATGATTCTGACAACGACGAGGATTATACACAGTTGTCGGGTGATAGTAGCAGCAGCAGTGAGAGTGAGAATTCTCGCCATGCCAAGGCGAGGCCTCTACCCTCACCCTTGCCTCCTCGCCCAGTTTCTACCCCAGTTCTACCACGACCTCACAGTTCCTGTGGATATTATCTGTTTGAGGATGACGAGTCAGAGGGAGGTGACTCCTTTTCTGGGTTTAGTGACTCAGATCACAGTTTTATTGAGCCTGTGGCTGGTACCAGTGGTGTAACTGGGCGAGAAATTGTCGCGTCAGCAGCATCTCGCCCAGCCAAGCGCTACCGCATGGCAGCACATGAGGGACCAAGACCCTCGTGTTTACGTGCATCCACCTCACGTGCACCCACCTCACGTGCATCCACCTCACGTGCACCCACCTCACGTGCACCCACCTCACGTGCACCCACCTCACGTGCACCCACCTCACGTGCACCCACCTCACCCGCATCCACCTCACGTGCATCCACCTCACCAGAACCCACCTTACGTGCACCCACCTCACGTGCACGTAGCCGCCGTGCTTCTCGCAGACGGTGTTCAGCTCCTGGTCGCCGGTATGCATCGCTTCCTCGCCGTCTTTCATCTGCATCTCGCAGGACGCCTGGTGTACTTGAGTGGAGTGATGGTGACGATTTTATTCCTAATATTCCTCACTTTGACGATACAGATGTAGGGATTACAAACCTTTTCCCTAATCAAGGTGAGGACATGGCTGAGATGGAATATTTTACAGCATTCTATGATGAACCACTCATGGAATACATTGTACACCAAACGAACCTGCATGCTGCTTACCTGATTGAGAGGGAAATCACAGAATTTTCACGACTGCAGCGTTGGAAAAATACCACAGTTGCGGAAATGTATGTGTTTTTGGCACTCTGTTTGTTGATGAAGCACTGTCACAAACATGCAATAAGTGACTATTGGAGCAAGGACCATACAGTGCCAACACCTTTATTCGGTAAATATATGTCACGAGACAGGTTTCAGATACTCCTCAGGTGTTTACATTTTGGAAGTGTTCAGGACCGAACACCTGATGATAGACTGTGGCGAGTGAGGCACTACATGAACGATGTTATTGGAAAATTCAGAGATTTTTACGTACCAGCACAGAAGCTGGTGGTTGATGAATCTCTCGTACTTTTCAAGGGACGTGTTCCATTCAAACAGTACATTCCCTCAAAACGAAACCGATTTGGCCTGAAATTTTTTGTTCTTTGTGATTGTGAGACAGGATACGTGTTACACATGATTTTGTACTCGGCTAGTGATGTAGACATTCCCGGTAACGACGAACATGGATTCTCGGGTAGTGTAGTGAAGACCATCATGGCTCCGTGGATGAACAAGGGACACATTTTATACACGGATAATTACTATACAAGTCCCTTGCTAGCTCGGTTCTTGCTAGAAAATAGAACCGGATTGGTTGGTACAGTAAAGCCACAACGAAGGGAAATGCCTGTGTTTGACACCGACATTGCAGTTGGTGAGTGTCAGAGAAGGAAATGTGATCAAATTCTGTCAGTTCGGTGGAAAGACAAACGAGAGGTGAACTTGTTGACAACAATTCATGATGGAACAATGGTGAACAGTGGGAAAGTGAGCCATAAAACAAACGCACCACTATATAAGCCAAACTGTGTTTTAGACTATAATATCAACATGCGGTTGATTGATAAATCAGACATGATGATTGGCACTGCAGAGTGTGTGCGGAAGACATGTAGGTGGACGAAAAAAGTGTTCTTCCATCTTGTGGACATGAGCATGCTGAACTGTTTCAACATGTACCTTGTGAGGACTGGACGTAAGCCCACTTTCCGTGACTTTGTATTTGATGCTGCAATACAGTTATTAGGAAAGTTTGCAAAAGATGTCCCAGGGATTCAGCGGCCCATCATAAACCCACTGTTGCAGCATGCTGGTACTCCACGCCTCGCTCACACTGAAGGCTTCCTAGCTCACAGACTCGAGTATTTGCCACCAGCTGGGAAGCGTGCAATAGGCCAACGTGATTGCTTGGTGTGTAAAACAACGACACGTAGAGACCAGAAACGGAAGCTTGTACAAACATGGTGTGAAACGTGTGGTATCCCATTATGTGCTGTCAAGTGCTTCAATGACTACCACAGTCTAGAAAACTTCTAAGTGTGCTGCAAAGTGTGTACAGCGTGTGCGAGTGTGTAAATATGTAAACATATAAGCAGTTAGCGTGTGCGTGTGTGTAAATATATAGAAATATAAGCAGAACATACAATATAATAGACTGTAATGACATATTATATTGCCGTAATTGAAAACAGATGTGTGCGCCTGTGTATACTCAAATATGCAACAATTATTGATACAAAATATGTTCAAACATTATTTGAAACAAATTTAGTGCAAAATAAATGGATAAAATGCGCCTAGACATTGTAAATAAATAGCGCGAAAATATATTTGTGGCAACTCTGGCTGTTGCGGGACGCCGCGCAACGCCTCTGGGCGTGTACTGCATGAGCGAACATGCAGAGTGTGACGTCACCACGCAACTTTACGGCTCTATTGCAACAAAAGTAAGTACAATAGAATTTTTTTTTATTTTTCCCGTGATCAGTGAACGAAACTTAACAGATTAGCAAAAAAAAAAATTTTTTTTTTTCAAAATGACATGCGCCTGTGCGGATAGCAGTATATTAGACCCCGAGCATGTTAAGGGTTAATCTTTGCACCTGAGTCAAGAAAAACTTTTAAAACTCTACCATATACAATGGCTGAGACAAGGGGACCATCACTTGAGACTGGACAAGTTACTACTTGTGACTTATGTTGTCTTGGATATCTGCGTCTTGTTTGGGTCAAATTTACTGTGGTTCCGTCAACATCTACAACTGGTCTAGAGTCAGTGTCCTCTGTCAAGTGTCCAAATCTAATTTGGGTAGCTACTGAATACACAGGGAGGGCACTAGGATTGGCTAGCTTGAATTGGTTAGCGGATGTCCTTGGGGGTTTCCTGACGACATGGATTGAACATTCTGAACTCCAGCATTCTGTAACCGATTATTATAATTCGAAGTTGCATTATAGCTGAGCTGGGAGTTGTAATTACATGAGTTCTGATAACGTCTTGGATGCTGTGCGCCTCGCCAAGACTGACCGTGGGAGTTACGAGGTGGAGATGTCCTTTGCCTAGTTCTACAATCCGCAGTGTGGTGGCCAACTTGTTTATGGTACTTGCAATATGGTAGCCTAGAATGATTAGATTGACGAGGGGACCGAGAGAATTGTCTAGAAGGTGATGATCTAGGGGCGGACCAACAGTCCCTTGCGAGGTGGTTACTCTTACCACAATGCCAACATGAGGGAGTGGATGGTTGTGGACTATGGCGTTTCGGCAACTTATGAGGAGGCAAATTTGACTGAGGGCTACGACCATGGGTGCGGTTCTGCGACCAAGAGTTTTTAGAATTTGTGGGAGGATGCTAAGAGCTTGTTACTACATTTACAGTATCAGAGGGTGGCAACAGTTGAGCACTTCGGGGAGCTAGTTTATCGGCGGCATTGTTAATAGCCTCAAACACTTCACCAATTTCATGTTTAACACTAAAATTTTGTTGCTCGATGATTGGTTTAGTATGCTCAGGGGCAAAATGCATTAAAGTCCCAAATGCTATCATCTTGGCCATAGCCTCAGGGGACAGATTTTTATCTTTATCTAACCAAGACGAACTATTCATAGCAGACACTAAGGCATACAGATACTGATCGAGACGGCTAGTAAACGCATTAAACGATTCACCAGGCTGCATGGTGACATTGGCAATTTTCTTGACTAACCTATATGGGTCGAGGTCTCCTTTATTAACAAAGCGACGGCGAAAGAAATCCTTAAATTCAGACCAAGACTGGAGACTAACAATTGCTTTCTCGTCCACAACAAAACGTGCATCACCTTTGGTTGTGTCCACAGCTGACCGTGCAATTGCCAAGTATTCGGCATCAGTAGGCTTAGAAAATCGTGAAACAGTTTTAGCTTCAACCTTAGTAAACCATGACTCTAATAAGCGGGATTCACCAGCAAAAAGAGGAATAGCCATTTCCTGAGCTGATCTCTGGCCATTGGATGAGCAACTGCTCCCGTTGAGTCTGAGGGGGTTTCAACAGTGGTAGGCATTGTCACAGCCATGGAAGTAATGTTTGAACGCAAATTATAATTAAGTGCATCTGGCATCAGAAATAGTATACACAAAAATAAACACTCAAAAAAATATCAACTTGGCTAAAGTAAAAAAATGGCAGAAATAAAATTATTAAATTGGGCTAGGTAACAAATAATTAAGAACAAGCAAAATTGTGAATTAAATTAGGAATCTTTCATTAAAATGGCTGGAATTAGAAGCATGTAAGTTAATTAAACCCAGGCTAAGCACAGCAATTTAGAATAAAAACTGGAAAATGCAATTGCAAAATTTCATTAAAATGATTCAACACAACAAGTGGCAATGCATGAAAAATGGGTTTAGCAAAAACAAATTGGACACAGGCACATGGGTAACATGCTATGGTAAAAGTTTAAAATAAAATGCTTAAAGGATAAATTTCAAAGTTAGGTCTGGAGAAATATAAAAAAAAATCTATGTTCTAATGTCTATGGAAATCTCAAAAACAAATTTCTATTATGCAAAATAAACTGCTAGAAACAATTATTTCTTACTTCTCTCACCTTTGAATTCACTAATGACACTAGTAAAAATTAATGAATAATGGAATCAATGCAGGAAATATTGAAATGACTCAGAGAAACTGTGGAAATGGAGTACTGAACCAGCTCCATTATTTAACAAGTCACTTAAATGGTTAATTCACAGGATATTATGGATATTATTATGTAAGTCACTTTTTAGAACTTGGCACATTGTTCTCAACTAACAATTACTTATCTCAGGGTTGCAATTCATGTGAATCACCAGTAGCCAAAATTGGAGGAACGTTGTGAAGATCTGAAGAGGCACATGTGAGGTGTGTTTACAAGCTGGTTCGACGGCAGCGCTCCCGGCAGCCATGGCGTGAAGCTCAGGAGACCCCACACTAGATTGATGTTGGGAGCACGAAGATAAACTCTGATGACGACGGTATTGCGACGATGGTGGTGGAGAAGCACAATTTGCTAGGAAGAAGTTCACACAAAACGATGTAGCAGGGGCTGGCGGCGATGGTGAGAGGTGGCGAGGTGTAGATGTGGCAACGTGGTGAGGCGTGTGTGTGGTTGCGACACTTAGTCAAACAATTGCAGTCCGCCAATATTCTCAAGTAACAATACAACACATACACTGATCAGTTGATGCGATGATGACTGACGACGATTGCAGTAGCTTGAGCACTCACAAAGCTTGATGCTGTCGGCTTAGGTGGTGGTGGAGGTGGTGCAGGAGGTTCCCACGTGGGCGCGAGATTCAAAATGGCTGGCGCGAATTACTCTCCCCTTCGCTGATGAAATTTCGTTCTCTCTTGCTGTACGTATTGCACCTTACTTTTGAAATCGTCGACCTAAAGTAGTGGCTGATAGCAAGACCCCGGACTGGTACAATAATTGATGCGTGGGTGGCAGGATGGCGGCTTATGGAGGCGGCGGTGGTGGAGGCAGAGCACAAGGCGATGTGGGTACTTGGAGTTTCGTTTCCAGAGAAAAAAATATCAGGATCCCACTGCTGCTACCAGTATTCGTTGCCTTGTTCGGGTTGAATGTAGACACAGTAGACACTTCTTAGATTTATTGACTAAGGCGACAAGGTGTATATCTGGCCAGCTGAGGTCCACCTACTCTGGGTCTATCAAGAGAACTGAGCCTGCTGCAAGCATGGCTGGCGACTGTCTGTCTGGCATGACGTCAGAGGCCTACTCGCCTGTGATTGGTTATGCCTCAATGGACATACAAATTGAGTATAACACATGTGGCGTCTTCCTCCCGGGTCCTTCCATCTTTTCCTTATCTTTGGCGAGGTAGCTCCGGGGAGCCAGTCGGCTCCCCGGAGCTACCCTCAGAAAACTAGTGTTGAATGTAATGAAGAGCCGTTTTCTAGGTGAGACCCGGAAGCTCCCCGGCATCCCTCCCTCCCTTCGGTCGGTGGTGTTTTCACGTGTTTTTGACATGCAGCCTAAGAACTACCAGTTGGATTGGCGGCATGGGGGGGTCTGGGGCTCTCCCTTCCCCCCTCCAGGGAAGACAGGGGAGTTGCGCAGACAGCAGCGCAACGACGTGATGACGTCTTGCTAGTTTGCTAGTTTGTTAATTAGACAGCTGCTACGGGCTGTTTCCTGGGGGTGTGTAACAAAAAAGGTGGCCTAGTCAAGGACCGGGCTGTGGTAATGCTAAGTATTGAAGTCATCTCATGATAGCCTCAAGATAGATAGATAACCCGATCTTGACGGACTGAGAGTTCTTAAAGTGGCGATTGCGGGGCAGAAACTCACGATGCACCCCTGGGGGGGGGGGCGTCTTGCCAGGTGTCCGATCCTAAAATTGTGGCTCCATGGTGGGTATGAGGGTTTATTTTGACTGAAATTGTTACCTGCTCATTATTACCTGCAGATGATTGACCATCTTTTCACTTCCTAGACTCGTAGGGTGGACGTCCAAGCCCCTGAGTTAGACTATGTTGGAAGATCAGAGGCCAGATTCACGAAGCAGTTTCATAAGTACTTATGAACGTGTACATCTTTCCTCAATCTTTGACGGCTTTGGTTACAATTATTAAACAGTTTGCAAGCATGAAAACTTCCCAATCAACTGTTGTTATTGTTATAAACTTCCTGGTGCATCGGAGCTCATTAACTGTTTAATATTTGTAAACAAAGCCGCTAAATATTGAGAAAAGTTGTTTAGGTTCGTAAGTGCATGCATAACTGCTTCGTGAATCAGGCTCCAGACTCTGTAGCTCCAGCTACATTGGGTCCTGACTATGTTCCTTCTCCGACTCTCCCGACTGCCTCTCTCTGTTCCCCTCCCACCTCAGTGGCAGGGTTGAGCCCCGAGCCCCCCAGTGGTGACCACCTCATCAACTGGCTTGGCTCTGTCTCTTGTTGTCACCACTGCGCCTTTTACCCCCCTCCCTCTCTCTTACTGGGGGTGCTCAGCACTGTCACCTCTGCACTTGCACGTGCATGAATCCTTCCCAATCTTCTTCTTTCCAGGCTTTGCTTGGTCCTGCTACATGGACTAAGCTTATATTTTGATCTTAGTCATGTTGACCCCACTCGTCCTGATGATTTATTTCTCCATAAGCACCTTGTTGATTTGGTAGATATGTTGGCCACCTTTAACCCCACCCATACTGGTACCCTTGTTGTTGAAGCCCCTTCTCAAGAAGCAGCTGCCCCCTTGGCTTCGTTGTCTTGCACTGGGGAGACCCCTGTTCGGATCTCCAAAAATGCCCGGTTGAATGCCTGCATTGGCACAATTCTTCTCCCATACCATGTTGCGACTGATGTTAGGGAACTTAAGGACTGCCACGAGGATATTAAGTATATCTTTGAGGCCCAAGGCCATTCTATCTTCCCGCCATCCCGATACCAGAATGGCCCAAGACCATTCTGGTATCAGTAGATACCTTCACTCGGCCCCCTCGTGGTCGTCGCCATCAGCCTCTTTGCATTGTGAAGGTCACGTTTGATGGTGGGTCCCTTCCCTCTTCACTCATTCTTGTTGGTGCCAATTGCTCTGTTCAGGAGTACATCCACTTTCTTCGCCTCTGCAGCAGTTACTGGAGATTTGGGCAGTCTCTATGCTCTTTGTGTGGAACCTCGGGTCATTCAAGGATGAAGTGCCCTTCTTCCCAAACTCTCCCCTCCCTGTCCAGCTCGTTGTTGCCGTGGAGGGGCTTGGTGGGCAGCTGCCGGAGTGTGATGCTCCTTAGGGCGGTCCTCTGTCCTTTTGTAGCCTTGTGCTCCTGCTGCTCTCCACACAAATTTTGCTGGATGCCTTTTCCTTTTCCTTATGTTTCATTTTCCTCCCGACTCTTCTCCTATCTGCTTGTCGTTTCCTGCCGGCCTTTTGCTTGTTTTGGTTATCCTTTTGAACTTTTCTATTTTGACGCCCGGGTGCTTGAGGAGGCATACTCTTGCACCCGTAGAACTGTAGTACCCAAAATCGCGAGCGAGGGGAACCTTTTATTGTCAATTCTCCTTTCGTCACTGCACCCCGATCTCGACAGACTGACGGTTCTTAAGGTGTCGTTTGTGGGGCGTATACTCACGACGCACCCCTAGAGGGCCCCGACATGATCGGCGATAGCTTCTTGTTGGGTGTCCTGCCTCAAATTGCGGCTCTATGGTGGGTATGGGTGCACATTCGTGAATGAATGTTTTTCTCTTTCGTACCTATGTTGTATTCTGTTCCTCTTTTACCTTCTCAGGCTCAGACCAAGCCCCCGAGTTGGACCGTGTTGAAAGACCGGGCTCTGTAGCCCCTGCTGCGTTGGGCCCCGACCTTGCTCCTCCTTTGACCTCTCTGACTACTCCCCTCGTCTCCCTTCCCTCCTCTGTGGTTGGGTCGAGACCCAAGCCACAAGTGGTGACCAATAACGTCCCCTGGCATGGCTCAGTCTCTCGTTGTAACTACTGCACATTTTAACGCCCCTCTCTCTCTGAAGGTTCTCAACGCCGTCCTCAATACGACCGCACTCACTCGATTCCTTCCCGTACTGATGCGTATCAGGCCTTGTTTAGTCTCGCATTGTGGGGCCAAATCTTTGATCTCCTCCCTCTTGATTCTGCGCCTCCTGACGATTTCTCCCTTCATAGGCATCTTGTTGATTTCGTCGATGCCTCTGTCACCTTCAACCCCACCCGTCTCGGTACACGTGTCGTTGCTGCTCCTTCTCAGGATGCAGCCTCCCGCCTGGCCGCCTTGTCCTGCCTTGGCGAGACCTCTGTTCGAGTCTCCAAGAATGCTCGGTTGAATGCCAGTGTTGGCACTATTCTCCTCCCACCCCATGTTGCTACCGGTGTTCGGAATCTCTAGGAATGCCACGAAGATATTCGTCATATCCTCGATGCCCAGGGCTATTCTGTCCTCCAGGTAGACTCGTTTACTCGTTCCCCTCGTGGTTGTCGCCGTCAATGTCTTCGGGTTGTGAAGATTACCTTTGATGGTAGGACTCTTCTGCCCTGTCATTCTTGCTGGTGCCAGATGCTCTGTCCAGGAGTATATTCCCTCTCCTCGGCTCTGTAATAAGTGCTGAAGGTTTGGGCATGGGGCCTTCCGCTGCTCTGGAACTGTCTTTCTCTGTCCTTTGTGTGGGGGCGAAGGTTACTCTAAGTTGGAGTGCACTTCTCCCCAGGCTCGCTGCCTCAATTGCGGTGAGGCCCACCCTACCTTCTCCCGTGCGTGTATACATTACAAGCTCGAGGCAGCTGTCCTCAATTTAAAGCACCGGGAGCGTTTATCCTTTCCTAAGGTGAGACGTCAGGTTCGCAGGCTCCCACCTTATGCTAACCTCTCTTATGCTCGCGTGTTGCGCTCTTCCTCTCCTCGTCCTTCCCACCTTCCTCAGACTCATAACCGTTTCCAGGCCTTGGACCCTGATACGCCCACCGCCCCCTCCTCTGTTCCTTTGAGTTCTGTCCCAAAGGGTCCACCTCCTGGTCCTCTATCTGGGGTTCCCCTTCTTTCTGCCCTGTCTGTCATGTCTCCTGTGTCTTCTTCCTTGTCTCCCTCCGATGCTCCTTCCCATCCTTCTTGTCCGTTTATTGGCTCTCCACGCCACCTGTCGATACGGGCTGATGTCCATCGCTCTCCTAATGGCCGTCGTGTATGCTCTCGTTCAGCTTCTCCTGTTGAGACGCTGGAATCCGTTGCCCAGTACGTAGTTGCTGGGACACCTCTCTCTTTGAGTCAGAAGTGTAAGCCTGACTCCTCTCCTTCCTCCTACCCGGCGGGTAAAATAGCTTCGTTTTCTTCCTCGCCTCCTACTTCTGACTCTCTCACTCTGTCCCCTCCCATTTCGGTGGTTCCGCCCCCTGTTCCTACTATGGAGGTCTCTTTGGTCCCCGCTTCCCGCTCGGTTGGTGCCCTTGCTGAAGTGCATCCCCTGGTTTCTGTCACTCCTGCTGCTGTCCTGGACCCTCGGTTATCCCCCCCTCTTCTTCCTCCGGACCCACCTCGTCCGCCCCTGGTCGGTCCTCTAGCTACCTTCCCTCCTTCTTTACTCAGTTTACCCATGCCCCCTAACCCTGACTTTGCTGACCCTGACCCTGATCCTGTGCTTCTTTAACGTGCTGTGTTCCCTTTTTGCCTTTGTTTCTTCGCTGTTCTCTGTTGCTGTCCTTCCTCTTCTCGTCGATGTCTATTCTTCAATGGAACGTTCGTGGTTATTACGCCAATTTCCTCGAACTCCAGCTTCTGATTTCGCGGTTTTCGCTCCTTTGTGTCTGTCTTCAGGAGCCGATGCTTGGTGCTCGTCCTGGTCGCTTTCGTGGCTATTCCTTTCTCGGCTCCTAACTCTTCTGCTCTCTTGAATTGCTCTGATGTTCCCTTTGTCCCCTTACTTTTTCCTTCGCCTCTCCACTGTTCTGCTGCTCGTATCTTTGTGAGGAAATGGTACACCGTTTGTTCCATTTATCTCCCCCCGAGTGTCCTGCTTTCTCTTCCCGATCTGAAACACCTATCACCTCCTGGAACAGATCGTGTCCCGATCTGGAACACCATCACCCCCTCTCCCCTTCTCAATTTGGTTTCCGCAAGTGCCGCAGCACAACAGATGTCCTGGTGAACTTGGAGGACTATATTCGTACTGCTTTTGCTGCGAAGACCTCCATTGTTGCCATCCTTTTTGACCTGGAAAAGGCTTACAACACCACTTGGCGATATCATATTCTGTCCTAGCTTCATTCGTTTGGCCTTCGTGGTCTTCTCCCTCTCTTTCTCCACAGCTTCTTCTCTCGTCGTTCCTTTCGGGTGAGGCTTGGTACCGCTCTCTCTGCCTCTTTTTAGCAATACCAAGGTCTGCCTCAGGGTAGTGTTCTGAGCACTACTCTTTTTCTGGTTGCCCTCAATTGTTTTCTTTCCTCTCTTCCTTCAGGTGTCTTCTCCGCTCTCTATGTTGATGATCTTACTCTTTGCTGTCAGGGTGACGATTCGCCTCTCCTTTAACGCCGGCTTCATCTTGCGATTGATGCTGTGTCGTCTTAGGCCACCGATCATGGCTTCAAGTTCTCTACTACTAAGACTTGTGCCATGAATTTTACTCGGAAACGGGTCGTTCTTCGTCCCTCTTTGTCACTTTAGTGACATCCCCTTGAGTACAAAGATTCTGCGAAGCTTTTGGGGTTATTCCTTGACACTCGTTTGTCTTAGTCTCCCCCATATCTCTTACCTCCGTGTTGAGTGCTCTATGGCCCTTATCCTCCTTCGGGTATTGTCCCATACTTCTTGGGGAGCAGATAGGCGCACTCTCCTCGCTTTACATCCTTTCTCGTCCTGTTTAAGCTCGATTATGGTTGCCCCTGCTTACTCGTCTGCTTTTCCTTCTACTCTTCGCCGTCTTGATACTTTGCACCATATTGGGTTGCGCCTCAGTTCTGGTGCCTTTCGTTCGACTCCCATCCTCAATTTGTATGTTGACACTGGCTTCCTATCTCTCCAGGACAGTCTTGATCGCGACTGTCTTTGCTATCATGCGCGGTCCTTGCAACATCCTTCCTCTCGCCTCTGTCGTGCTTTAACATCATTTAACGTCATCTGATTTAGAAATGGCGAATGAATTTAATAGCTGCTTTTCATCGATTGGTGCTAACCTTGCAAGTTAAATCCCACAGACTCAGACACATATCAACATATATCTCTCAGGCAGCTATCCAAACTCTCTTCTCCTTTCACCAGTCAGCCCGACAGATGTTGTGTCCATCATACACTCACTAAAAACCAAAGCTGGGAACATCAGTGAAATCCCATCCATTGTATACAAGAGCGCCTCCCATGCCCTTGCACCACCTAAAGCTCTGCTGTTCAACAAATCCCTTGAGTGTCATACCTTCCCTGATATCCTTAAAAAAAAAGAGTAACGCCAGTTCATAAAGGAGGTAATCCGGCAGACATAAACAACTATAGACCAATATCGAACCTACCCATACTATCAAAAATATTTGAAAAAATTATTTACAAACAGCTCTACTCCTATCTCGTAAAATTCTACATTCTTAGCCCCTGTCAGTTTGGCTTCCGCTCCCAAAAGAGTACCAACGATGCAATTATTAGTCTCCTTGATATAATTTACTCAACCCTCGACAAAAATGAGTTTCCGATTGGACTCTTCATTGACCTGAGAAAGGCCTTTGATACTGTTAATCACAATTACCTCTTATGTAAACTCCATCATTATGGAATCCGAGGCCATGCACTGGACTATATCCAATCCTACCTTAGTGATAGACACCAATGTGTAGCCATCAATAATATAACCTCTCCCACTCTACCAATAACCGTTGGAGTGCCACAGGGCAGCATCTTGGGACCTCTTCTATTTCTTATATACATCAATGATGTGCCTAATGTCTCTAACATTCTGAAACCTATTTTGTTTGCTGATGATACTACCCTCATCTACTCCAACCCCAACCCACATACACTAAATAATGTTGTTAATAATGAACTAAAACAAGTCCACTTATGGATGTCAACCAACAAACTAACACTTAACATAGAAAAGACCTACTATATCTTATTTGGAAGCAAATCTACAAATGCAATTCAGCTTCAGATAGACACTGTAAACATTTGCAATAAAAATGATGGAAAGTTTCTTGGCCTATTCCTAGACAAGAGACTCAATTTCAGTACCCACATACAACACATCACTAAGAAAGTCTCTAAAACAGTTGGTATACTCTCCAAAATCAGATATTATGTACCTAACTCTGCTCTCATCTCTATATTATGCACTAATCTATCCCTATCTCAACTATGGTATCTGTGCATAGGGTTCAACCACTGCAAACCACCTCAAGTCCATCATCACCCAGCAAAAATCTGCTGTCAGAATAATGTCAAATTCTGCTTTCAGACAACACTCAGCCCCCTTGTTTAACTCCCTAAACATGCTAAACATAATCTCACTCCATAAATTCTCTTGTGTCAACTACATTTACAAAACCCTGTTCTTAAATGCAAATCCTGCTCTGAAACTCTTCCTGGACAGATGCAATAGGACCCATTATCACCACACCAGAAATAAATATCTCTTTGATATCCCCAGAGTTAAACTTAATCTGTGTAAACACTCTATGCAAATAAAGGGACCCAGTTTATGGAACTCACTCCCTATTGAATTGAAAAGCTGTCCAACTTTTGCATCATTCAAAATCAATACTAAAAAGTACCTAATTTCATCTTCATAGTTTTTCACCTTCTGCCTTAAAATTGCACTGTATCTATTGCTACCCAGTCTCTCAACCTTTATGTTCCCAATTTGAACATCTTTACCACTGTGATCATTGCTGTGTTCTTATATGTGCTGCCAATCTGCTGTATGGTGTTTATTAATCTTGTTTATCTGTATCTATTGCTACCCAGTCTCCCAATCTTTATGTACCCAATCTGAACTTCTTTACCATTGTCATCATTGCTGTCTTATATGTGCTGTTAATCTGTTGTATGGTGTTTATTAATCTTGTTTAAATTACCAATCAAGCTGTCAATGTAATCAATCAGAGCTTTAATATAACAATGTGCTAAATTTAATATACTTACTAAGCTCTCTCATCTCTTTTTTCTCTTGCAATGTATTTGTTATCATTTATCAATTCTGATAGAAATTACCTACTTAAAATTATCTGTTAGATTAAGGACCTGCCTGAAACGCTGCACGTACTAGTGGCTTTACAAGATTGTAAATACTGTACTATTCAATGTATCCTCACAAACCCAATGTACCTTCTTGTACATAAATAAATAAATAAATAAATAAATAAACATTTACCCCTCCTGCGGTTCGTGTTCTTCTTCACTACCTCTCGCTTACAGGATTCTCTTTCCGTTCGTATTTCTAATACTTCTCCTCTTGGCATTCCTTCTTTGCCCCGGTAGAGAATGTCCCCCCTCTGCAGTTTTGTACATCCTTGACCCGCGTCACTAAAGCTTTTACCCCTCCTACGGTTCTAAAACGCCTTTTCCTTGAGCACTTTTCTTCTCACTCCCGCTCCGTTTCCGGCTTCACCGATGGGTGAAGACGGAAACGTCTTCAGAGTAGCCAACACCGTCTGCAGACGGTATTGGCTACTTTGTTGTTTTTCCTGATTGCACTTATATGTGTCACTTACCTCCGAAGACTAGCATCTTCACAGCGGAGCTTTATGCTATTCTCTATGCTCTTCGTCTCCTTCTTTCTTATTGTCAATCTTCCTTTGTAATTGTTGTTGACTCTCGTAGTGCCCTCATGGCTCTCGGGTCCTTTTTATCCGGTTCATCCAGTGGTTGTCGAGATCCAGCATTGGCTGTTTCTTGTTCACAGTAAATTTAAGTCTGTTGAGTTTTGTTGGGTTCCCAGCCATATTGGTGTGTCTTTAAATGAGCGTGCGGATGCTGCCGCCAGGGAAGCTGTCCACTCTTGTCCCATCTCTTGTAAAGGTATTCCTTATTCCGACTTTTACCCAGTTATCCATTCGTCCATACTTATGCGTTGGCAGGCTTGTTGGTCGTCTGTTACTGGTAACAAACTATGTACTCATAAAAGTTGTGTGTCCTCGTGGCCGTCCTCCTACTACCATAACCGGAGATGGGAAACGGATCTGGCGAGGTGTGTATTGACCATACTCGCTTAACTCATGGTGATTTGATGGAGCACCCACCTTGCTCCTTATTTTCCTCATTGCATTGTCCCTCTTATGGTCGTGCATATCCTTATTGAATGTCCTGACTTCTGGGACGAGCATGTGTCTTGTTTTCCAACCGTCCCCCGCGGTCGCTTGTCTCTCGATATTATTCTTGGTGACTCGGTTACTTTTGATATCTTTCGCCTTATGCGTTTCTGTTTTCGTATTTCCATCCTTGATGATATTTAGCGCCTTCTGATTATCCCGCACATTTAATGGTGCTACATAGCCTTCCCGGTTTGGTTCCTTCTTTTGATAATTATTTACTTCCCAAACTCTCTGCATCAATTGCAGAGATGCCCACCCTGCCTTCCCCCCGCACATGTGTGTGTATTTCAAATTTGAGGGAGCCATCCTCAATTTGAAGCATCGTGATCATTTGTCTTTTCCTGAGGCTTGGTGCCAGGTTTGCCGTCTTCCCTCTTTCTCTGGCATGTCTTATGCTCGTGTGTTGTATGCCCCCTACTTCTCGCTCTCTCCCACTTTCTCAGTTTCGCAACCGTTTCCGGGGCCTTGGACCCCGATTCCTCTACCACTACCTCGTCTGCTCCATCTGCTCCTATGCGTTCTGGGCCAGAGGGTCCTCCTTCTGGTTCTCCGTCTGGTGTTTCCTTACTTCTTTCCCGGTCTTCCTTGTCTCCTGTGCCCCTCTTTCCCTTCTCGCCCCACTCCTTTTTCTCTGCCCTCCCCTCTGTCTCTTGGTCCTCCTCGCCACCTGTCTGTTCAGATCATTGTCCATCCTCCTCCCAGCATTCGTCATGTTGCCCGTTCCCGTTCTCCTTCTGTTGAAATTGTCGAGGCGGTCGCCCGGTATATTGCTGTCTTTCTACGTCAGAAGCGTCAGCCTGGCTCCTCTTTTTTCCTCTCAAGTGAGTAAGAAGGCTTCGATGTATTCCTCACCTTCCAACTCCGACATTATCCCCGCTTTCCCTCCCTTTTCTATGGCGGGGTCCCCTGTCCCTAATATGGAGGTTTCCTTGGTCCTTGATCCTCTCTTGGATGCCGCCCTTGCTCCAGTGCCCTCACACAGGGGCAAGAAGGATACCGGTGCCTTGCTCCAGTGTCCTTCCTGCCCCCAATTTCCTTGACCGCTCCTCTCAGTTGCCGTTTCCTGCTCCGGACTCTGTCAGTTCGCCTCTGGTCCATCCTTCCGCTCCCTTGTCTCAGTTAATTTTGCTAGCTTTACTCTGCCCCGTCACCCTGATTTCACTGATCCTGATCTTGTTCTTCCCTTAGTCTACTATGTTGTACTTTGCTTTTGTTTCTCTCTTATTACCTCTGTTTCTGTTCTTTCATTTTTTTGTCTATGTATGTTCTTCAATAGAATATTCACAGTTTTTATGCCAACTTCCATGAACTCCAACTTCTAATCTCTCAGTTTTCACCACTTTGTTTTTGTCTCCAGGAGCGGAAGCTTGGTACTTGTCCTGGTCACTTTTGTGGTTATTCCTTTCTTTCTCCTTCCCCAGCTCTTGCTGGGGCCGATAACTATTGCTCTCTTGATTCGTACTGATATTCCCTTCGTCCCCCTACTTTTTCAGTCGCCCATTCAGTGTTCTCCGGCCCATATCTTTGTGAGTAAATGGTATACAGTCTGCTCCATTTATCTCCCCACAAATGTCCAACTTATTCTTCTTCATCTTAAACACCTGCCGGACTCTTTAACAAAGCCTGTGCTCCTTTTGGGTGACTTTTAACTGTCGGCATACCCTCTGGGGTGATGTTCTGACAAACATCCGGGTTGCCTTCTTGAACCTTTTGTCCTCTCTTCTTTTCTGTCTTTTCTGAATTCTGGTGAGCCAACTCATGTTGACTCCCGTAGTTGCACACTTTCTGTCTTGATCTTTCTCTCTGCTCGTCTTCTCTTTATTTGAACTTCAACTAGCGGGTGACTGATGACCTACAAAACAGTGACCATTTTCTCATACTTGTCACCTCTTTTCGCCCTCCCCTCTCCTTCCCTAGGTGGCAGTTTGCCACCTAGAGAAGGTACCAAACTGGAAGATGTGACACGACTGGTGGGGGTATATACCCAGCAAACACAAATCATCTAGAAAACGTTCGTCTATCTCTTCCCATAGGCGTGGGAATGATTTACATTGAGAATGGTGCAGGAGAGCCATTGAGAAACTTTTAATCAAAAAATCCAAACACAAAGGTTTTATAATAAATTGTTTTTCTACAACTATTTTGTTCCTAATGTATTACAAATAGTTTTTACATGTTTAAATATAAAATTTATGGTGTTTTTTGTAAAATTCATTAATAAATTGTGAATGATATTTATTGGCTGAGTGAAACCTTCACAATCCATTTAGTTATAATATATGATCAGAAAAAGTAGTTTTCCAAATTTTCAAAAAATCGCTCTTTTTAACACAATTTGACCCGTTATGCATTCCACTAAACACTAATATCATGTTTAAATATATAATTTATGTATTATTCCCTAAAATAATTTATATAAATTATAAAAGTTGCTGGAAAGTGGTGTGAAAGAATCTGAAAACGTTTTGTTGTCTTATATTGGCGTGTTCTTATTAACTATGTCTCGAGTGCACAGTTTATCAAACAAGAAGATTAACATTCGTCAACCCTTAAAATCTTATATGTTATCTTGCTGTTGCAAAATGGGTGAATCTTTAAGAACAGCTAGTATATATGACAAATGGTGTTTTCCCGAACTCAAACATTGTAGGGTTTATTATTCTACACATATTTCTAATGACTCTTAGATGTTTACATTCTCTGAAGTATAATTGTGAAGGCTGTGTCCATCACTCTCACCACAGATTCTTAAACTCCTCTCTGCAGGTTCAACTATAATTAATTTCCATTCTGAATCTCCATGGACATTTGTATCCAAAATGAAACCAATATGGTTTCCTTCAGGGCCTTCAGCCAGCACATTTGCTCATTAATTTCCACAGATTCCAACATGGTAGGGGATTTACAGAAATTTGGCTATTCATATTGTTATTTTAAAAATATGAATGCATTTCCATACGATAAGACAAATACATGAGTTTATGATAAATTCGTTTTCTGTGATATAACATTGATATGCTCTTTTTTCTTTAAACCGCATACTAAACTAAATCACGATCGAGCGTATATATTGCTTTTTAAGAATTAAGCGCCACCACTGACCGCCAAATAAGTGCTCACATCAACAGAGTTGATGTATAAATGTTCAACGCTCAACAGAGTTAGTATAAATGGGATTAAATCAGAGTTGGAAAATGTTGTAGGTTGAGTACCTCAAGGCTCTGTCCTGGGACCTCTGTTGTTTATAATACTGTATATATAAATGATTTAGATTCAGGTTTGAGTAACAACATTTGCAAATTTGCCGATGATACAAAAATCGGTAGGGAAATAACACAGAAGACTCACTATCTCTTCAAGTTGATCTAAATAGAGTTTTGAAATGGGCAAAAGGTTGACAGATGCAGTTCAATGCTGATAAATGTAAAGTTTTGAGGTTAGGTAATGATATGATAGAGTTACAAGATACGAGATAGATGGTGTTGTGATTGCAAAGTCGGGTATTTCGAAAGGGAACTTGGAGTTATGATTAGTAAGAATTTAAACCAAAAGATCAATGCATGAATGTTCGTAATAAGGCAAATAGTACACTAGGATTTATTAATCGAAGGGTTAATAACAAGACACCTGGTTTTGTTCTTCAGCTATAGCTTGCTCTTTAAAGCTCTTCATTCCCGTGCTGTCTCTTGGGTGGCTTAATTCTTATCAATCAATCAATTTGTTGCTTTGGTTAGGCCCCATTTTGATTATGCAGTTCAGTTTTAGTCGCCGTACTATAGAATTGATATAAATTCACTTGAACGTATCCAGCATAGTTAATTAACAAAGTTAATTCCCCAATTGCATTCACTGAAAAGGCGAAGAGTTAGGTGTGACATGATAGAGGTTTACAAGTTGATGAATGGACATAACAAATGGGATATTAAAAGTATCAGCACCAGACGAAATAATGGGTATAAATTGCATAAGTTTAGATTTAGGAAAGACCTGGGAAAATACTGGTTCGGTAACAGGGTTGTTGATTTGTGGAACAAATTACCGCCAAACGTGGATTGATTGTTTCAAACGTGGGTTCGACATGTATATGAGTGGGCTTGGGTGGTTATAAGAGTGGAAAAATGTTGTAAGCTGAGTGCCTCAAGCCTCTGGACTGGGACCTCTGTTGTTTATAATAAATATAAATATTTTAGACTAAGGTTTGAGTAGCAGCATTTGCAAATTTGCCGATGATACAAAAATCGAATATCAAAAAATATCAAAATATCAAAAATCGAAAATCCAATATATGATCTGTCTTGGTCTTTAATGGACCTATCCTTTCCCTAACCTTTGTTCGATATAACTGAAAAAAACCTTTAGGATTTGCCTTTGCTTAACCTGTTATACGGACTTCAGAGTTTCTTCTTTTTCAACTTCATAGTGGTGGAGGAATTATTTTTCGAACTTCATAGTAGTGGAGGTGGGCTGCCTCGATTGTTTCAAGCGCGGGTTAGACATGTATATTAGTAGGATTGGGTGGTTATAGATAGGAGCTGCCTGGTATGGGCCAATAGGCCTTCTGCAGTTACCTTTGTTCTTATGTTTTTGCCCTGTAACCTAAATGGTTACAGAGGCACATATATGGGCTTAGGGACTGAACCCCACAATACATTTAGCTAAACTGGTTACAATCTTGATGATATAGTTACAAAATTCATTATAAGTCGTCACATTCGAGATCGACCATTCGTCGAGTCGTCGATCGTCACATTCGAGATGGGTTCGAGATCAACCACAATTACAGTTTCTATGCAGGCGATGAGTCACAATAACCTGGCTAAAGTATGTTGACCAGACCACACGAAGGTGAAGGGATGACGATGGGATGTTGCTTAAGCGTCAAAACGAAAATGTGTATACTCTTTTTACTCTCCTGACCTTAGTTCTCTAGCTACGTATTTCATTTTGGTACCAACGTGTTCGCAATAAAATTCTCTAGAAGAACATTAGTAAAAAAGGTCACGAAAGGTATAGGGATACCAGCACCAAATAAATAACTAAGGAGATGACTCGCCATGAGCGCCCAACAGCAACAAAATGTTTTTACTCTTGGGATTGTTATCACTTCCACACTTGTTCTACAGCGTTAATTTTGGTATCAATGGACTCGCAATGAAATTCCCAACACGGTGATATGAATATAAACGTAGAATAATGGTCGCGGCCCACCCGCAAGAGTGTGGTAAGTGGCGGAACTGTTATCCAGTATCGGTGATGGGACGACACATGTGCGATACAGAGCTTTAAAAGTTTATAATTATTTCACTGTCCTGACATTATTATTCTATGTACGTCATTCATTTTTGTGCCAATGTGTTCGCAATAGAATGTTCTATGAGCACGTAGGTAAAAAAGATCAACAAAGCGTAAGTTAGAATAGCGCCAAATATAAAACAACGCTGGAACATATCAGTGAGCGTCAAACACACAGGAAATGTTTTTACTGATGTTATGTTTGTCAAGTTTATACTTGTTGCACACAGTTATTTTTGGTTGTACATTGATCGGAATAAAATTCCCTAAACAGTCATATGCATATAGTACATGATATGGGGGAAGCATTACCAGTATAAACGGCTAAAGTCACCCACCTGCAACCCGTTTGGGACACTCATGCAGACACACGCTACACCCAAAAAAAATCTATGAAGGTTCGAGTCTACTTACGGCAGTTTATGTGATAGTGTTCATTCTGGTATCAAAATACTCGTTTCAGTTTGTAGTTCATGCGATTTTCAGAATCAATTGAATCGCTGGAGGTTCAACATTTGAGTCAGAGTCAGAGTCATCTGACAAAACCGTCTCGTCAAATGGCAGTGTGCCAGACATCTCGGGTTCTGATTCGGTTGCTGCTTCAACTTGAGGTGTTGAAGTGAACAAAGGCCGCCTCACACCAGATGGTCCCGGAGTTTGCATGGCGTCAGCATAGGCAGGACCTGTGTCACCATTTATGTCTGGAGCGTGCCGCAAGTGTTGAGATACTGTTGCTGTTTGAGGCCAATCTTCCGGGTCCCAGCACAATAGGGCCCAAATTGCCACCTCGTGGAACTGTAGCAATGTTAGCTTTTTTAGATCAGTTGTGTTGTATTTGTACAAAACAAAGGCATTATGCAATGCCAATTGCAGGAAATAAACGTTATCTTTTTGGTCCACTTGTGAGTTTTCCTGGTAAAATGGTAATAGCATTTGATCGAAGTGGTCCACACCTCTCATGAACTTATTGTACCATGCAGCCTAGTGGTGAAAAAGAGAACCTCAAGCCGCGCAGTTTGAAACAAACCCAAAGTAAATCAGATTAAATTGAATTTTATACAAATATTTTTTTGAGGACATCGTTTTATGTCCACATTGCAGAAGTGGTTAGGCAAACAGGACTCCAGGTGATGTACTGACCCGCATAATTAAAGTATAAATTGTGTTGAGAAAAAATAAGAAAAAATGGAAAAAAGGGGGGGGGACCATGGCAGAAAAAGAGTAAAAATACAATTTGGTCAACCCCAGAGTTAAACTTAATCTGTGTAAACACTCTATGCAAATAAAGGGACCCAGTTTATGGAACTCACTCCCTATTGAATTGAAAAGCTGTCCAACTTTTACATCATTCAAAATCAATACTAATAAGTACCTAATTTCATCTTCATAGTTTTTCACCTTTTGCCTTAAAATTGCACTGTATCTATTGCTACCCAATCTCCCAACCTTTATGTTTCCAATTTGAACATCTTTACCATTGTGATCATTGCTGTCTTCTTATATGTGCTGCCAATCTGCTGTATGGTGTTTATTAATCTTGTTTATCTGTATCTATTGCTACCCAGTCTCCCAATCTTTATGTACCCAATCTGAAAATCTTTACCATTGTGATCATTGATGTCTTATATGTGCTGTCAATCTGCTGTATGGTGTCTATTAATCTTCTTTAAATTACCAATCAAGCTGTCAATGTAATCAATCAGAGCTTTAATATAACAATGTGCTTTAATATACTTACTAAGCTCTCTCATCTCATTTTTCTCTTGCAATGTATTTGTTATCATTTATCAATTCTGACAGAAATTACCTACTTAAAATTATCTGTTAGCTTAAGGACCTGCCCGAAACGCTGTGCGTACTAGTGGCTTTACAAGACTGTAAATACTGTACTATTCAATGTATTCTCACAAACCCAATGTACCTTCTTGTATATAAATAAATAAATAAATAAACAAATAAATAAGTATACTTATATACTATGTGGTTTTGTTATTCCCTATCGTTTGTTAGAAAAAAAATGACTAATACGTTCGGCCAATGACTTTGACTTCGACTTGACTTTGACTTCGTTCATGGCATTGTATTTTCCAAAATATATAAGGGTATGACATTGCAATTATATTATTGTGTATAAATAAGTTGGAAATTTCATGTATCCTAAAAATAGTAAAATAAAGAATAAGAATAATTAAATAATTGTTGTAGTAAATTGTCACACGTTCATCATACGCAAACAAACACTCAGTGTGGAGCGTCAGTACAACAAGATCCCCGCCATTTTAAAACACGGCTTCGAATGTAAGTAACATTTTTCTCGTACTAACACTGTGTTATACAATAGAATTGATCTTGAATTCACAAATTTAGCTGTTACATCTGACAGAGTATGTTAGACGGTGTAATGCTGGTTGATGTTGACGTATTTGTGGGCTTTGTGGTGGTTTAAATGTGATGGCATGGTCCGGTGTTGGAGACTGTTTTGATAGTATGGGTATAGGTTTGATATTGGTCTATAGTTTGTGGTGGTGGTGGTTGTAATGTGTAATATTGGTTGTTAGTGTGTGGTGGTGATTGTAGTGTGTGGTGGTGTTTGTAGTGTGTGGTGGTGGTTGTAGTGTGTGGTGGTGGTTGTAGTGTGTGGTGTTGGTTGTAGTGTGTGGTGGTGGTTGTAGTGTGTGGTGGTGGTTGTAGTGTGTGGTGGTGGTTGTAGTGTGTGGTGGTGGTTGTAGTGTGTGGTGGTGGTTGTAGTGTGTGGTGTGGTTGTAGTGTGTGGTGGTGGTTGTAGTGGGAAGCTGCCCTTTCTAGATGTAACAGTAATGGAAAGGAGCGGAGGTTTCCACACTGCAGTCTACACAAAGGAAACAAACATAGGAATGTGCCTCAATGCCAAAAGTGACTGCCCAGACAGATACAAGAGGAGTGTTGTTAACGCTTATGTCGACCGTGCTCTAAGCCACAGCTCAGAATGGATGCAAGTCGATAAAAAAAAGAACTCTGTAGGGTAAGGATGTCAAGCCGCCTGCTGTCGCTGTATCTATCAATGATTTCTGTGTTGTTTGCTAAGATTTCTCTGGTGATGGTTTGGTTGTGGGAAGAGATTATATGTTCCTTAATGGAGCCTTGTTGCTTATGCATCGTTAAATGCCTGGAAAGAGATGTTGTTGTCTTGCCTATATACTGAGTTTTTTGAAGCTTACAGTCCCCAAGAGGGCATTTGAAGGCATAGACGACGTTGGTCTCTTTTGAAGCATTCTGCTCAGTGTCTGGAGAGTTTCTCATGAGTAGGCTGGCCGTTTTCTTGGTTTTATAGTAAACCGTCAGTTGTATCTCCTGATGTTTGTCTGTATGGATAACATTTCTACTAACAATATCTTTCAGGACCCTTTCCTCCGTTTTATGAGCTGTGGAAAAGAAGTTCCTGTAAAATAGTTTAATAGGGGGTATAGGTGTTGTATTAGTTGTCACTTCAGAGGTTGCATGGCGTTTCACTTTCCTTCTTATGATGTCTTCGACGAAACCATTGGAGAAGCCGTTGTTGTTGACTAGGACCTGCCTTACCCAACAGAGTTCTTCGTCGACTTGCTTCCATTCTGAGCTGTGGCTGAGAGCATGGTCGATATAAGCGTTAATATCACTCCTCTTGTACCTGTCTGGGCAGTCACTGTTGGCATTTAGGCACATTCCTATATTTGTTTCCTTAGTGTAGACTGCAGTGTGGAAACCTCCTTCCTTTCCATGACTGTTACATCTAGAAAGGGCAGCTTCCCATCCTTCTCCATCTCGTAAGTGAAACGCAACACAGATTTCTGCTCAAATACCTCCTTCAGCTACTGCAGATGTCTGACATCAGGTACCTGTGTAAAATGTCGTCAACATACCTGCAGTATATGGCCGGTTTCAAGTTCATGTCGACTAAGACTTTTTTCTCGATGGTACCCATGTAGAAGTTCGCAAACAGGACACCTAGGGGAGAACCCATGGCGACCCCATCTACTTGCTTATACATGTGCCCATCTGGGCTCAAGAAGGGTGCCTCTTTAGTACAAGCTTGGAGTAGTTTTCTCAGAATATTTTCTGGGATGTCAAGAAGAGTACAGGCTGGATCATGATACACTCTGTCCGCTATCATCCCGATTGTTTCATCCACAGGTACGTTGGTAAACAGTTCTTCTACGTCCAACGAGGCTCTTATCCCTGTGGCCCGTGTTCCCCGCAGTAAGTCAACAACAAATTCCTTTGGAGAATTCAGGCTAAAGGCGCAAGGGACATAAGGAGTCAACAAAAAGTTGAGTCGTTTCGCCAGTCTGTTCGTGGGTGTGGGTATCTGGCTGATGATTGGCCGAAGTGGGTTTCCAGGCTTAAGTGTCTTGACATTTCCATACGCATATCCAGGTTTATATATTCCCCAATAATCTTTGGCAGGTGGAGTCCGGATTTCTTGGCATTCACAGTTTTGTTGAAAGTTTGTTTTCACCTTACTATTGTATTACATCACCTCACCCAAATGCAGGTATTAAAGACCCAAACAACAACAACATTCAGTTATAAGATGTGTGTGTGTAAACTAAAGTCTTTGAAAATGAAATAAGTTTTACGAAACGCGCTCAAGTGTCGCGTCAGACTTGAAATAAAAATGAATTTTGGAGAATTGATTTTTCATTTACCGTCGACAGTAAAAGGAAACATAAGGAAGATCGGGAAAATTCGTGTTAGAATCATTAATCTTACTTTTTCCGGTCATATTTATATATATATATATGTCTCGACAGGAAGACTGCTACCAAAAAAATATCTAATATATATATATATATATATATATATATATATATAATATATTATATATATATATTATATATATATATATATATATATATATATAATATATTAGTGTAATAACAGCAAAAGTGTTAGTGAGAGCAGCCATTTGGGTGAGGTGGTTAATGTCACTGCATACTTGTCATACTGTGAAGGGTGGCCACTATACCATCTTAGTTGAACAGATTTGGTGAACAAAACATGAAGATACTTAAATAGTAGGCATCCATCAGTCTCAGGAGACTATAGAGTTACTCTCTGGTGACGGCCTGGTCTGGAGTGGCCTCACCAGGGCGCAAAGCCAGGGTACGTTGATTCGGGGGAGAAGCTGCTTACCCAGGCAGCAGGTCCCCCTCTCTACGGCGCTGAAAGTCTCCAGTGGAAAGGCATACGCCAATACGATTAGTTCCAGCGCCGTTGCAGGAACTGTGAGTTCCGGGGTTTACCTCGAAGTTAGTGAAAAAGGGCACAGGATCTACAAACCCGGAGACCGCTGTGGTCGGGGCCGGAGAAGAACCACCCCCATCAAGGGTATGAACGACTCCAGCCTCCTGAAGCAGAGCCTGAGCCGCAAGACCCTCGGGAGGTGAACGTCCCGGTCCCGCACCTACGGGTTCCAGACAAAGATCGTCACAGCCCTCTTCCACCCGAGGCCGGCCTCCTTCAAGACCAATTAGAATGAAGAGTGATAATTATTAAATACAACAATTATTATTATAATAATTATAACAATAATAATAATAATAATAAAATATTTAATAATTATCAGTTACTTATATAACATGTATATAAGTGTAATAACAGCAAAACTATTTGTTTATTGTTTTATGAACATAATAATAGAATCACTTATATGATCACAATACTCTTGAGTATAGCGATGATTCACACATTTTATTATATAAATATATCACACTAAACACAATTGAATAATATTACTGCAAAGAAACTTAGGGAAAATCAGAAACATTGAAATAATTAGGTAATAATATCTTTGTGGCAACTCCCGCCTGAGAGCTCGGGCAGAGCTGACCGCCTCCGGCACTTGCTCTGTCAACAACTCTTTTTTGCCAGACTTCACCCTATTGGGGCCAAAATATGCCACCTACGTTTTTTTTTATTATTTTTCCTGTGATCAAGGAACCCAAGTAAACACTTTTATAG
>WNGS01169180.1:35813-54466 GCA_020271785.1 Procambarus virginalis
TGAATGATGATTCCGAATATAAAGTGCCCTGCATAGTTCCAAACATAGATGCTGAATATCAAATTCCACCCTCAAATCCCATTCCTACTGATGCTGAAGAAATAGCTGAACCTGAAACAGTGCACGAAATATCAGGACCCATACCTACAGCTTCTCAGATGTACCAAGTTCCCCCTTCTCAGACCATTGTCTCCATCAAGCCAAATGTAAATGAAAGAAAAAACTCAATTATTGAAGAATGCTCCAGACCAATGAGTTCATTTTTAAGTGGGCAAGAAGATCCCTACCCAAAAAGCACCTTAAAAGCTTTAACAAAACGATTTGAAAAGATAGAAGACATTCAAGCCAGAGACGGAACAAGAGAGATTCAACAGTCATGTCAGGGAACATCAGTTAAGGATATAATTGCACGAATAAATAAAAATAAAACCATAGCTGAAAAGGATGATCACCTTAAAAGTAGAGAGGAACCTGTTTGCTCTACTGTTACTGCAAATGATAAAGAGGATGATATGCCTCCTAAATCTAATCTCCCTATTGAAAATACAATACCAGCAACAGTTTCTGAGCAGAAATTGATTAAACCAGTGTTACCGCCTAGGCCACATAACCTCATAAATGGAACTACAATAACACAGAAAAGCATGCCACCAATTGAGGAAATCAAGAGCTCTAATTCAACATTAGAAAATGGGGATGCATCTGATGATGACCATTATGAAACACCAGATGACAACAGCTTTGAAGGCAATCATCAGCAAGACTCTCAAGGTGAAGATGCAATTGCTCCATGGAGAACTGTGCCAGAGACAACAGGAGGTAAAGATAAATAATTATTTATTTGTATTCACTGTTTGTATACAGCATCTGTATCCCAATTTTCCTTTCATATGATGCAATACTGTACTCTTCTTTTTTACTGGCCTCCCTACTAAGCATTACTGCATATTACACATGCATGAAATATACTTAAGTACTGCATGGTATTTTAAGTTATATATCTTTTTAATATGTTGTTATGAACCTTATGATGGCTAGAATAACTGATCTGTGTGTTCTTTGCACACTTGTTTGTTTTGAGTCAACACAATCTTAGATTTACTAACCTGTCTGACATTTCTTGTTCACATGTTTTGCATGCATATGCTTCTAAACCATCTCAGAGTCATAAAGCTCTCTCTCATTTCTTGCCTACATGCTTAACATGTATGTTTTGGTTTGATTTAAGCAATATCAAAGTCATACAGCCACCTCCATTTTTTGCTAGCATTCTTTGCATCATCTGCTGTTTATTTATCCATTAGTCCATTAAAAACCAGCATTGAATGTAATGAAACGCCATTTTCTGGGTGAGACCTGGAGGCTTTCCGGAGCTATACCGGGCTGATGTGTATATATTGGATCGTGGCAATAGTCAATCGAAGGAGTTCTAGGCCTACTGGGGACCAGAGCCAGAACCTGGCCACCTCAAGAGAGGCACGAGGAGCAATGGCCTAAAGACACCCCCGTGTAATTAGAAGCAGTCTTTGTCTGCCATCTACCAGGTCAGGCACCCAGAAAGGTAGGAATTCCAAAACAAACTACTGCTGATTAATTAATTGCAAACCAAAAGCCGAACTAGCAACAGAACTCTCCAATCAAAACCAAGGAAACCAGTATGACGTCACCACAAACGCTGTGCATCCGTCTGTGCAACTCTCCCCTCCGTGGGGGAGGGACGGAGGGGTCCCAGACCTCCGCTCCAGCAACTCTCCCTCAGTTCAGAGGCTGAGTATCAAAAACGTGAAAAAATTGCCGACCGGAGGGAGGGAGGGATGCCGGGGAGCCTCCGGGTCTCACCCAGAAAATGGCGTTTCATTACATTCAATGCTGGTTTTCTGTGGAGAACTCCTTCGGCTCCCCGGAGCTATCTAACCAAAGAAAAAGAAAAGAGGGACTTACCTGGAAGGAGGTCGTCACTCGCTCCTCAACTCGAATTCGAGACAACTGGCTGCAACCTACGACCCAAGGCTACACACGCTTGAGATGGGCTAGGAACATTAACAAGATACCGTGGGGCCAGGACCCTGTTCGACCTCCAAAAGCCCCGTGCCCGAATGTTAGCCCAGGACATTGTCCCAAAAACAGCAGTCAAAGCCGCGAACTTGCGAACGTCATGGGCACGGGGATAGACCGCAGGCCGGCTGGACCAAATAATCCTGCGGACGACCTGGCAGACCCGCACCCTGGAACAGGGAAGAAGGGAAACCGGGTCCACCCAAAGCTCATCCCCTGCCATGGAGGCCGTAGCACGCAGATAACGGCGAAGAGCCGCAACCGGACACAAAGCATGATGCTCCCCCGGCCAAACCAACCAAGCATCAACAACCCAAGGACCCCTTCGGAAAGCAGCAGACTCATTCTTCGCCAGAAAAGAAGGAGAAGGCTGCAAATGAACGAAACGATCACCAGGACCGAAAGAGCAGAAACCCCTTCGCTGGAGGAGAGCATGAAACTCCCCGACCTAACCCCCAGAAGCCAATGCCAACAAGAAAAGAGCCTTAGAAAAACAGTCCTGAACTGAGGGGGCCACCACAAACCAAGAAGAAGAGAGAAAAGAGAGCACCCGGCCCAATGACCAGGATGGCTCAGGCGGTGCCTGAGCAGGCTGGAGGTGAAAAAACACCCGAGAAAGCTTGCGGAACGGAGCAGAAGTAGCATTCACCCCTGAAAGCAAGTTGCATCGGCTCCTCCAGCGCTGCACAATACGAGGCGACAGTATATGGCATAAGATGACGGTCCTGAAACAACCAAGAGAGAAAGGACAAAACAACTCGATCAGAAATCGAAGACAACCTACGTAGAGACAAAAAAATGCTAAAAGGACCGCCAGGAAATTTCATACTGCCGTCTAGATGAAACTCGCAGGTGGGACACCATCAAAGAAGCCACCTGATCACCATACAAGTGGTGATACACCCACGTCAAAAAGACCAGACGCGAAGAGTGGAGGAGAAGATCGAACCAGCCACGTACCGGACCGGACTGATCTGCTGAAAGAGGTGGAGCCGCGGGAAGACCCTCGGGTTTGGACATCGAGCAAGAAGCTCTTGAAACTAGGGCTGGGCCGGCCACCAACAAGCCAACAGGACTACTCTCCCTTGGTAAGTCTCCAACCGAGCCAGGATTCGGAGCAACAACTGGACCGGTGGGAAGAGGTACAGGTAACTCCACCTCGACCAGTCCAGCCGAAAGGCATCGACCCCGACAGCTTCACAGTCTGGGAAGGGCACCACATAAACTGGAAGACGCCTTGACCACACCGACTAACCTGAAGGTTAGGTAGAGAAATAGAAACAATTGAACTCAAGCTACAAGAATCATACAAAACCCAGGAGAGGCAAAGAGAGCAAAAGGCCATCAGTGAAATAGAGAGAAATCCGAAATATTTTTTCTCCCATGCAAAATCAAGATCAAAAACGACATCTAGTATCGGGCCCCTGCGAAAGGGAGATGGAACTTTCACAGTTGACAACAAAGAAATGAGCGAGCTACTGAGGAAGCAGTACGACTCTGTTTTCAGCGAGCCACTAAACGCACTAAAGATTGATAACCCAAATGAATTTTTCATGGATATGATACCAACATCAAATCACCCTATCCGCACTGGATTTTGAAGAAGCCATAAACAGTATACCTATGCACTCTGCACCAGGCCCGGATTCTTGGAACTCCATATTCATCAAGAACTGTAAAAAACCACTATTGCAGGCCCTTCACATTCTGTGGAGACAAAGCCTAGATACTGGCGTTATCCCTGACATACTAAAAACTGCAGAGATAGCACCACTCCATAAAGAAGGAAATAAGGCAGAGGCAAAAAATTAGAGACCGATAGCACTAACATCACACTTCATAAAAATTTTTGAGAGAGTGCTAAGAAGTAAGATCACAAAATACATGAAATCACAACATCTCCATAACCCCGGACAACATGGTTTCAGAATAGGGTGCTCTTGCCTGTCGCAGTTGCTGGACCACTATGATATGGCATTAGATGCTATGGAAGACAAACAAAACGCTGATGTAATTTACACAGATTTCGCAAAAGCTTTTGATAAATGGGACCATGGTGTTATTGCACATAAAATGCGTTCAAAAGGAATTTCCGGAAAAATAGGCAGATGGATCTACAATTTCCTGACTAACAGAACCCAATGTGTAATAGTCAACAAAATAAAATCCAGCCCATCAACCGTGAAGAGCTCAGTCCCCCAGGGTACTGTCCTTGCTTCAGTACTTTTTCTCATCCTCATATCGAACATAGACAAGAACACAACCTATAGCACTGTATCATCCTTTGCAGATGACACTAGGATCTTCATGAGAGTAGGCAACATAGAGGACACGGCAAACCTCCAATGAGATGTAGATCAGGTCTTTCTATGGGCTACAGAAAATAATATGGTGTTTAACGAAGATAAGCTCCAGCTCATGCGCTACGGAAAAAATTAAAATATAAAAACGGAAACTACGTACAAAACTCAGGCAAATTATAACATAGAACGAAAAGGCAATATAAAGGATCTTGGTGTACTCATGTCAGAAGACCTTACCTTTAAAGAACACAATAAAGTAGCCGTCACAACTGCAAGAAAAATGACAGGTTGGATAACAAGAAATTTTCACACTAGAGATGCTTTACCGATGATGATACTTTTCAAAACGCTTGTGCTCTCTAGAGTGGAGTACTGCTGCACAATGACAGCCCCTTTCAAAGCTGGAGAAATTGCTGACCTGGAGAGCGTGCAGAGATCCTTTACTGCTAGAATCCACTCGGTAAAACATCTAAACTACTGGGACCGACTAAAGAGCCTAAATCTGCATTCCCTTGAGTGCAGGCGGGAGAGATACAAAATAATCTATAATTGGAAAATAATTGAGGGGCTGGTCCCAAACCTGCATACAGAAATAACATCACATGAGACCAGAAGACATGGCAGGATGTGCAGAATACCGTTGAAAAGCAGATGTGCAACAGGTACTCTGAGAGAGAACTCTATCAACATCAGAGGTCCGAGACTGTTCAACACGCTTCCACTCCACATAAGGGGCATAACTGGCAAACTCTTCACAGTGTTCAAGAGAGAACTGGATAAGCACCTCCAAAGGATACCTGATCAACCAGGCTGTGACTCACACGTCAGGCTGCGAGCAGCCGCGTCCAACAGCCTGGTCGATCAGTCCAGCAACCAGGAGGCCTGGTCGATCAGTCAAGCAACCAGGAGGCCTGGTCGACGACCGGGCCACGGGAACGATAAGCCCCGGAAGCACCTCAAGGTAGGTAAGGTAGGTAACCACTGATGCGAAGAGGTCCACCTCTGGGCGCCCGTACGTCCGGCAGAGCCAACTGAACGAGTCGGCGTCGGCTGTCCATTCCAAGGAAAGGGGAGTGAACCGAGACAGGCCATCCGCCAGGACGTTTGACACCACTTGAACATGAACTGCCAGGAGAGCCAAACCCCGAGAACTCAGCAGACGAGTCACTCGAGGCGACCAGCCCCAAAGAACCAAGAACTGCATCAAACCCCCATGGTTCAAGCAATGAACCACCAGGGAGCAGTCCGAATGGAACCGGATCGTTGCTCCTCGAGCGACCCGAATCCTCTGAAGCGAACGTCACACTGCCGCAAACTCCCGTGCCGTGCTGTGAGCTCGACGGAAGGACGGACCCCACCGACCCTGGTCGGCCTGGTGAGCACTTGTCACAAAACCCCAGCCGAGAGACGAGGCATCTGTGAATACATCGAGTGAGGGCTCGGGAAGGCGCCATGGCACAGAACCCCGAAAAACCCGCAGGTGACGCAGCAGGTGACGCAGCAGCTGATGCAAGGCTCCCGGGATCCGAACCCATCGATCGCAAGTGCAGCGGAAGGGACGACCCCGCAGAAACCAGAACATCCACCGAAGCCGGATCCGACCCAATGGGTAGACCATCATGGCGAAGTTCAGGCTCCCACACAGCTGCTCGAACAACCAACGTGTGACCCGGGTGCCCTCCAAAAACAGCTGAAGGCGGGACCGCAGCCGTAACAGCGTTGCAAGAGGGAGAGACAAGGAAGCGGTCCGAGAGTCCCACGCAAGACCCAGCCAAGTTCGAACCTGAGAGGGAACCAAATGGGACTTCCTCCAGTTCACCAAGAACTCGAACCCAGCGAGCTGGGAAAGAACCAAATCCCTGGCGAGCAGACACACGGACTGGCTGGGAGCCCACACCAGCCAGTCGTCGAGGTAAGCCAGAACCCGAACCCCTAACAGATGCAACCGGGCCATCATGACCCGGGTAAGGCGTGTGAACACTCGAGGTATCAGATTCAAGCCAAATGGAAGGCAACAAAAGTGGTAAGCTTGTCGCCCCACGACAAAACTGAGCCAGTCCCTGAACCCTGAATGAATTGGGACGTGCCAATAGGCGTCCCAGAGGTCCAGAGATACCATCCAGGCACCTGGCGCCAAAAGCAACCAAACCCGAGACAGAGTGGTCATTCGAAAAGAGGGGCAAAAGACCCAGGGATTCAGACGAGACAAGTCCAGTATGAATCGCAGATCCGCACAGTCCCGTTTCGGAACTGAAAACAGGCGGGGAAACTCACCTGAGGGATGTTGTCGTTTTGACCATCCCTAAGTGAACCCACTCCCGGATGACTTGACAGAGCACAGGAGATGAGGCCTGCCCTACTAGCCCCGACCCCCCCCCCCCAAAGGAGGAAGAGCGACCCAACGCCACTGCAGGCCAGAGGAAACTACCCGAAATGCCCATGAATTGTCGGACCAGGCGAGAGCAAATAGCGCAAGCCTCCCCCCTATCGCCCCGTTAACAGGGCGATCCACAAAAGGGCAGACGACCCCTATGAGAGCCTGACCAAAACTCAAAGCGATCACTGCGCAGACCAGATGCCGACGGCTCCAGAGGAGGTGCCGGCCCGGAATCTGGCACTACTGGCTTACGATGATCGAAGGAACCCCAGGACCTGGCACGATCCTTCCGGGCAGGACCACCACAGCCCCTCCCCCCTGGAGAACCAACAAGTCCAACATAGGCCGGCAACTAGACAAAGCCGCTTGCAGAAAATGCACCACCGCAGACTGCAAACAGCAACGGAAAAAAAGGGGACGAAAATCTAAGAGCCAGGGTCCAAGCCGATTCCAATGAGTGGACGAGCACCGCCTGACAACACGCGAGACGAGAAGCAAAGACCAGGGACACCAAATCGGCGATCTCTCAGAATCGGCGCAAACAACTCTAACAAGGCAGCCGACGACCGAGCTGCCGAAGCAAACACACTGGACATAGGCCCAGATCCCAGTTCCTGCGCATCCTCACTGAGCCAGTCCGAAAACAGCTCCAGCAGAGAAAAGAAATGCAAAACCGAAGCCAAATGCCCACGGGCGTGCAAATCCTCGGCCATCAGGGAACGCCAAAAGGGAGGGAACCTGCGCGTGAAGCTGTATCTGACTGACATCACGAGGAAGTCCGGGGGTGAACAAGCACGCATTGAGGTGCTCAAATTTGCTCCCCTAGGTAAACCTGAACAACCGTAGTCACTTCCCACCATTGAAGTGCACAGGTCCGACAGAACGAGTGCCGTGCCCCAATGAAAAGAAACGGCTGTCCGTCAGCCAGGAAGACTCCGGCACCTCGTAACGCATCCAGAAGGAAAACGAGGAGCCAAACTCGAAAGAAGAAGGATCCATTACAGAAGCGTAATCCGGGTCTCGCAAGAGGTAAGCCGTAAGGGCTTCCTGCGCCACCTTTGATGTGATGCGGGAAGCCGAAAACCTCTGGAAGGAGGGAACCGAGGAACCCAAGGGAACCTGGAACCGAACCCGGGGAGGAGTCGCACCCATATCAAACTTGTACAGGGAGGGGGGAAAGGGAAAACCCCTTCCCCTGTAACAACAAGCCCTGCACTGAGGGTACCAACACCCAAGCAGGGACAAATGCACCCCAAGTCAACTCCTCCCCAGCCCCGGGAACCTCAATGTCAGGACCCGGAGCCGAGCTGTCCTCCAAATCCTCTGCCTCTGGAGAAAAGGCAGAGTCCGCCGGAAAAGATGGGATGAGGGGGGGTGCCCGCTGGCATGGCCCAAGGACTCCAGGAGGAGGAACAGGCTCGAATGCCTCTGCCACTGACCCGGAAGGGGCATTCCCCAAAGCCGCCCGAGACTCACCACCAGACAAACCCTGTCCCGACTCTGAAACCCTCAGACGTTTGGGAGCCAGAAGCAGGGGGGGGGGAGGGGGAGCAGGACGAACCACAGCAGGGGAAGGACTAGGGGAGTAGATGAAACCAAAGTCGAGGAGACTAACACCCCCAAGTTCAGGTCCCTATAACCAAAGTGGGGCAGCTGCCGAGCATCTGGAAATGCAACCAACCTTGCGCATTGCAGCAACCTAAACCTTCCATGCAACGCTGAAGCTGCTTGCACCCTAATAACAATCTTAGTGGATTGGGTAAATTGGAGTACAAACAAGGAACACCACTTGCAGGACTCTGCTTGTTGGGTCAAAGGAGTCATTGACCCAACACGCAGCATGGCGGAGACAAAGACGGTGAGTGTCACCCTGAGTCAAGGGGACAGAGCAACCTTCAAACTCACACAAAGCGAGGTGGGACTCTGGGGTCTCTTTCATGAGACCACTGAGCCCCATGGAGGTTTCCAGGGCCCTTAGGCTAACTGCTAAGGGAATCCCAGGCGAGGTACTGCTAACCAGTTATCCCAGAGCTACCAAGCAAACAAACTAAAAGATGAACTCCTGCGACGTGTACAAGCACGGGGACCTAGTGGAGGGCCACCAAAATTATACAAGTGGTCCTACTGCCACACCTGGCAGACCCCCGCCAGGCAAAACAAAACAAAAATAAAAGAAAAATCCCGCAAAAGCACGTCTCCAGGTGAACAGAACTGGTCGTTATGCATATATCAGACAGCTGCACAGTACCTCGCGCCCTTGCCAGCGACGAAACTACCTCCTACCCAAGGAAAAACAGGAGCAAGAACCACCCCAGCAGAACCCCCAAGGGCGGGCAATCACCGAGCAGCAACGGAACCACACGGAGGTAGTTCCCGAACGGCTCAGGGAAGATAACCCTGAAGCCGCAAGGGCAGTACTTACAGGGCTCCTTGGGAAGGCGGCCCTAGGTGCATGCAGCCCCAGTACTCATGTTATTCCTGGCTCGCACAATACCAAAAATGAACACCACCACCATACTGCAGCACTACTCAAAGGATGGAGCCAGAGTCAATCGACCGTTCGCCCTCACAACAGCCTATGAACTAGGGAGATTTGCCAGTGCGGAGGTCTGGGACCCCTCCGTCCCCCTCCTGGGGAGGGGGGGGGGTTGCGCAGACGGATGTGCGGCATTCATGGTACGTCATATACTGGTTTCCTTGGTTTTGATTGGAGAGTTCTGTTGCTAGTTGGGCTTTCGGTTTGCAATTAATTAATCAGCAGTAGTTTGTTTTGGAATTCCTACCTTTCTGGGTGCCTGACCTGGTAGATGGCAGACAAAGACTGCTTCTAATTACACGGGAGTGTCTTTAGGCCATTGCTCCTTGTGCCTCTCTTGAGGGGGCCAGGTTCTGGCTCTGGTCCCCAGTAGGCCTAGAACTCCTTCAATTGACTGTTGCCACGGTCTAATATATACACAACAGCCCGCTATAGCTCCGGGGAGTCGGAGGGGCTCTCCACAGAAACTCCACTATTATTTGGTAGTTATAAACTTATCCCCAAGTACAGTATACAAATCTTTTAAGTTTGCTTAATAGGCTCTGATTTTTTTTTATCCTGAAATAAGATATCAATGGAGAATTTTTAAATCTGATTTCCATATCACAAGCAAACACTGTGCTCTGTAAATGTAAAAATAAGGGAAACTTTGATAGCAATAATCAACTATTGACTAGTATTATTCATAGAAGCACATTGTTAAACACTTTGTTCAAACACATTCAAATATATATTACATATCCTCTAAATTCTATACTGTAATACCAATCCTGACCTCAAACACATTTTAGATGGTTATAACAAAACTCAAGGATACTACACATGAAACACATATCTCTTTGACGCTCCCTGTTGTTTGATTCAACAAATGCCTTACAAATAAAGAATTCTAAATTGTGAAATAGCCTCTCAAACACAATCAAATGTTATGCTACACAATATGTATAATATGTCTATCACTGCATAGTTTTATCTTTCCATGGAACCTATATCCAAAATTACTAAATTATGTTTGCCATTATTTTGTCAACCCTCTATAATTCCTATTAACCACTAAACTGCTCTGCCTCCAAATATAGCAAACCCCTAGTGCGCAAGAAATAAATTCTTTACAAAAATTATTTTCTCTTATATTGTTAAAATGCAGTCTCTGATCATGGGAAACTAAAAGAAAATATTGTGTGACATACTTTAGCCGTGATGGAGCTGGGAAATTGAGCAAATTATGGGCGCTGAGCGATGGAGCGCTGGGGGTCAGTCGGCCCCGCAATCCCGTAGGGCGGCAGTTGCCGGGAATATGTTTCACAATTATTTTGATGTTTCTCATTCGTTTCTTCTCTTTTTTTTTTGCTGTAATATTATTCAAAAGTGTGTAATTTGTGGAATTTATATAGATCAAAGTGTGGAACATCGCTATGCTCAAAATTATGGGGCTCATATATGTGACATACAGTATATATTATATTCTATGATCAATCAAACAGTGTTTTTGCTGTTATTACACTATACACAGACACACATTGTATATACCCATCTACGTATGTGTTCACCATAACGAACCACTAAGTTGGTATGGGGAGCCCAAAAAAACATGAGTGAGCTGCCACACTCAGCCAGCCCTCCCTCACTCCTCTAACACCTTACTCGCCAACATTCCTCCTCCCACCATACTTGTGCTGTTTTTATTACACTATTTACACACGTTATGTATAAGTACTGTATCTACATGTTTTATTCACCATAACTATACAACTAAGCTGGTATTGTGTCCAAACACAATTGGACACAATACATTGGCCACCATACACTGCATGACAAGTCACACAGCAGACGATGCTATGAGTACGACGTCACCTCCCTTACCAAAATGGCTCCTCCCAACATACTCATGTTGCTGTTATTACACTATATTCACACGTTATATATAAGTATCTACATTTGTGTTCAGCGTAGCTAACCACAAAGCTAGTATGGTGAGCCCAAACAAGATTGGCTTCCACACAGTGACGCTACCTCGATTACCTCTATCCTCACCAAAATTTCTCCTCCCACAATACTACGCTCAGCGCTAATTATTACCACAATCCCGCTATTATCACAATCCTGGTTACTAAATCCTGCAAATGAATAATTGAACTCAAATTTATTTTGTAAAGGAACTTAAGAAGTCATTTGAAGATTACTAGATGGACGAAATAATGCTGTGGTGCTGTGGCTGTGAACATCGTGAACAGCATTGATTCACTGATATTTGAACACTGTACACAGTCATTATCACACTCTGGCTCTTCTGTAATACTACTATGGCTAAATAATACCAGTTACATATACAGTATATTTTGACATAATTAAGCGATGCTGTGATCACAAGTTGGACAGCAGTGCTGTGAGCTCATGCTGTTGACACTAATTGGAAAATTCTTTGTTTCAGATTGGTATGTAGCAAAGTTTGCCTTTGTGGCTACCATTGACCAGGCACTAAGCTTCAACCGGGGTGATGTTATTTTAATACATGATACATCAGGCAATTCCGGCTGGTGGAAGGCAACGCATAAAGGACGTTCTGGTCTTGTGCCACGAGAGTACCTCAAAAAGAAGGATTAATGTGTATAACCACATTCATAACTGTACAGTATTGAAAATTGTACAATGTATCAGTGTACAAGGAGAATTAAATTGTGAAAATTAAGCTCATTCTTTCGATTTTACGAGCATCTAATTTGTATATTTTTGCCTAACTATAAGTATATGGAACTACATTAACTCATATATCCTATTGAGGCTGATGTTCATTAACCAAAGAATGCATACAAATTGGTTCATTTGTATTTAGGGGTCCAGAAACTACAGTTGGGTTCATTCTCGACTCACAGTCAGGAATTTTGGATTTGAACCCCCGGGTGGAACAGAAATGGTTGGGTTAGTTTCTTGTCGCCTAATACCTTGTTCACCTTGCAGTAAATAGGTACCCATGAGTTAGTTAGCTTGTTGTGGGGTTACATCCTGGGAAGGGTCAGTAATTCCACCCTGGGGGAACCTCAGTATAAGCCTAACATGCATATCCTGCATTATTAATTAATAAAAATGAATTAAAATTAATTATATACATTGGGTACCTGTTTCTCAACACAATGAATTTTTATTATTATTATTATGATTAATATTATTATTGATTAATATTATTATAATTATTATTATTATGAATAATAATATTATTATTATAATTATTTCCTCAAAAACTATTCAATTTGTATACTTATGTTCATAGCATGCACACACAGTGATGCAGTAATTGTGAGGATGGTTTGGAAAAATAATACAAATACAATTGATCTATGAAATTAGTGTACTATACCAACGCAGCTTTTATTGGCTTCCCATTATCAGGCTTATATTGAGGTCTTCTCCCCACTCCCTCCCTGTGCCAGTAACTGACTCCCCAGCATACAACCCACAATAGTTGCCTAAATCCTGAGTACTTATTTACTGCTAGGGTAACTGAAGCTGACCATATAGTCACCTATGTCGTTGTTGGTAAAACCCAATGATGCTTAACCTGACAGTGATATATGCTTAAGCACCATGACACATCCGATGGATAGCCATAGAGCTGACAAAATTTCTAGTCAGATGTATTTCGGCTCATTAACCATATTATGTTATTTGGAGAGAGCAACAATGCAGTCAATCAATAAATGTGAAAACTTTTTATTTGATATTAAATTTTGTTTCGTGGAAAAAAATAAAAAATAGTACATCCTTCATATAACCTGTCCTCTCAAATAATATATCGCATTTGGACGTCAAAATCCTCAATGGACAAAACACGATGCACTATAAATCACAACAGCTCACAAACAACCACTTTTTCTATACATGGATAGAAAATGTGTTTAGTTAGGTTAGGTTATGCATAGACAGATGTATTACTAATAGTGTACTGTAATTGTTTTATATTATTTTATATTATATAAACAGTTGACAGCAGGTGCATAACCCCGATATTCAGCAAACTTTTATTCTTCTTTATTTTATGTCAGCCGTACTCTTTTGATACACGGTTTTTGTTTTGTCCCGTGTTTGTTGACCTCACTCTGCTCCCTATGTCATGGGTTTGACCAGGCGTGTAACATGGGCTTCAACAGGTGTGAAACATTAACTTCAGCTGGTCTGTGGCATGGGCTTGATAAGGAGTGTGTCATGGGCTTGAGCAGGTGTGTGTCATGGGCTTGAGCAGGTGTGTGACATGGGCTTGAGCAGGTGTGTGACATGGGCTTGAGCAGGTGTGTGACATGGGCTTGAGCAGGTGTGTGACATGGGCTTGAGCAGGCATGTGTCATAGACTTGAATAGGTACTATATGTGACATAGGGCTGAGCCAGTGTGTGACATGGGGGTTAAGCCAGTGTGTGACATGGGGTTAAGCCAGTGTGTGACATGGGGCTGAGCCAGTGTTTAACATGGGGTTAAGCCAGTGTGTGACATGGGGCTGAGCCAGTGTGTGACATGGGGGTTAAGCCAGTATGTGACATGGGGTTAAGCCAGTGTGTGACATGGGGCTGAGCCAGTGTTTAACATGGGGTTAAGCCAGTGTGTGACATGGGGCTGAGCCAGTGTGTGACATGGGGGTTAAGCCTGTGTGTGACATGGGGCTGAGCCAGTGTTTAACATGGGGTTAAGCCAGTGTGTGACATGGGGTTAAGCCAGTGTGACATGGGGCTGAGCCAGTGTTTAACATAGGTTTAAGCCAGTGTGTGACATGGGGCTGAGCCAGTGTGACTTGGGGTTAAGCCAGTGTGTGACATGGGGTTAAGCCAGTGTGACATGGGGCTGAGCCAGTGTTTAACATGGGGTTAAGCCAGTGTGTGACATGGGGGTTAAGCCAGTGTGTGACATGGGGTTAAGCCAGTGTGTGACATGGGGCTGAGCCAGTGTGACATGGGGTTAAGCCAGTGTGTGACATGGGGGTTAAGCCAGTGTGTGACATGGGGCTGAGCCAGTGTGACATGGGGTTAAGCCAGTGTGTGACATGGGGTTAAGCCAGTGTGTGACATGGGGTTAAGCCAGTGTGACATGGGGCTGAGCCAGTGTATGACATGGGGTTAAGCCAGTGTGACATGGGGCTGAGCCAGTGTTTAACATGGGTTTAAGCCAGTGTGTAACATGGGGTTAAGCCAGTGTTTAACATGGGGTTAAGCCAGTGTGTGACACGGGGCTGAGCCAGTGTTTAACATGGGTTTAAGCCAGTGTGTAACAAGGGGTTAAGCCAGTGTTTAACATGGGGTTAAGCCAGTATGTGACATGGGGCTGAGCCAGTGTGACATGGGGTTAAGCCAGTATGTGACATGGGGCTGAGCCAGTGTGACATGGGGTTAAGCCAGTGTTTAACATGGGGTTAAGCCAGTGTGTGACATGGGGTTAAGCCAGTGTGTGACATGGGGTTAAGCCAGTGTGTAACATGGGGCTGGGCCCAACCCGTCCTCTTAAAAAGAACGTCACTTTTGGCTCGTTTGCGTGATATGGCCAAATTTCGACGTAATTTGAAATGAAATCGACTCACAAGTGACGTTCTGTTCCGTTTTCTATTTGAGTCGTCCGGCGTACACGCAGAGGTTCTGAGGGGACACTTTAAATTAACGTTTTTCATAACGTTTTGAAACTAAGAATTTCCTGCCCACCTAACCTATCAGAGGACCCTTAACTTACTGTTGTTGAAAAAAAAAATCCCAAATTTATTTTCATATTTTTTTCATTTTCAAATTACGTCCAAATTCGGCCATACGAGCAAACGGCCAAATGCGACGTTCTTTTTAAGAGGACAGGTTGCTGGGCCAGTGTGTAACATGGGGTTGAGCCAGTGTGTAACATGAAGTTAAGCCAGTGTGTGACATGGGGGTTAAGGCAGTGTGTGACATGGGGCTGAGCCAGTGTGTGTGACATGGGGCTGAGCCAGTGTGTGACATGGGGTTAAGCCAGTGTGTGTGACATGGGGCTGAGCCAGTGTGTGACATGGGGTTAAGGCAGTGTATGACATGGGGTGAGAAATTACGTTATGGAGTTAAAACAATTTTGTCAGAAATTAATAATTATCGAAACAAAATATTAACACAGATTTTTTAAAACAATATTTTGTATAATTTAAGAAACTGGATGATAAATTATTTGAAATTTATATTTCAAATTTTTAAATTTGAATCACAGAAAGAATCTGTATTACATAAAGATGCAATAGGTAATTATACAATATAATTCACTAGCCCAGGCCCTTGAAAATGCTTTACAAAATACCACACAAAACAACTAAACAAATAATAATTATGCTTGTAATTTGCCTGGTTTATGTATATTTATGGTTATAAAAATAGTACAGTATTATATTTTTTCCATCCACTGAAGGTACAGTACTGCACACCCGACACTTAATACTTCAAGACCCGGCACTGGTTTTTTCAAAGCATTTCCTGGATGATTCTTCAAGTTAGTGTTAAGAAATGAACTATCATGTGACTTAACTATTAACAACAAATATGTAATACTGAAAATGTTTGAAAATGTTAAAGCAAATTTAACCTGCCTTGATCAGTGGTATTTTGTTCTCCATTCCTTAAGGAAGATGTCTCATGTAGAATTTCTCATGACTTTTTTCACAAATGGAAGAGTCATCACTTTCACTGAGAAGCAAAGTTTTTACATGTGTAATGTGTATTGAATGAGTAGCATCAGATGTAGAACATTCCTGAATGCAAAGCCTGAGTGCGTGGGGGATTGTGTGAAAATCCTGTTCTGGCTTCAGTGGAAGCCTCAGGAAACCCTCGTGTGTTCAGTAGAACAAAGGCAATCCTTTACCATGTCGTGGCTGGTTCTCGGGGACGTGGTACGTGAGAATATCCACCGCATAGGTTTAGCAGAGCGAGAGAGAGAGAGATTTGAGAGAGAGAGAGAGAGAGAAGAGAGAGAGAGATATATATTATATATATCTTTTTTTTTTTTTTTTTTTTTTTTTTTTTTTTTTTTTTTTTTTTAAATATATATAATATATATTGATATAGTATAGATATACTATATCTATATGAAGATAGATATCATATATATGCATATGATCTACTATATAGTATATATAATAGTACTGTATATACTGTATATATATACTGTATATATATATATATATATATATATATATAATATATATTATATATATAGTATATATATATATATAAAACCTGACACTGTAATGCCAATCTCTGACCTTAAAAGCTTCATTGCAGGTTGTGACAGAACCCATGAGCACCACACCAGAAACAAATACCTTTGATATTCCAAGGGTATGACTTAATCAAACTAGAAATGCTCTACAAATCAAGGGGACCCAGAATGGGGAATGACCTTCCCAATCATGTTAAAGACCGTACCTCTCTCAACCAGTTTAAGATAAAAACTAAGCACTACCTAATTAACTCCCAGTAACCTACCTCTACCCCTATAATATCAACCCATGTCTGCTATTTTTAAACAATGCTGTTTGTCAACCAAAGTGTATTTTTGCTGTTTTTCTGCCATGTCCCCCCCCCCCTTTTTTATTTTTATATTGTCTCAACACATTTTATACTTTAATCTCAATAGTAATTAAGTTTTAGACTTTAGTGTTTTTCCTGCCACGAAATGCTCGTATGGGCTTTAGGCATTGTATGTACTAGGCTCTATCTATAAATTCAGCAATATTGTATCACACCCTTGTATGTATGTACTGATTACCTGAATAAACATTTGAATTTGAATTACTGTAGTTACTTTTCCTCCCCCCCACCCCTGCCTGCAATAGTACTTGTTTATTGCATTTGTTTGTTATTGTTTTCGTTATTTTTATTCTTAATTTTTCCCCCCTTTATTATTTATTAGTATGCATTATAATTATTTATTATTCATTATATGTTATCCATTATTATCATTATTTTTTTTGGTTCCTGCCTTTTTTGTGTATTTTAAAATGTTTATTTTATTTTGTAATGTATTATTGTTTAATATTTGGTTATTATTACTAATATTATTTATTTTATTCTTATATTTTATTTGTTAGTCCCCCCTCTTCGACCTGCACTCCCCCCCATACTGGCTTGCGTTTTTTCTCCAACCCGATCAGAAAAGTGTAGCAAAGGCGCCTCACAGTGTTCTTTATATGGTCCTCGGGTGACATTTTTTTCCCCCAGAACTGCCCCTAGATCTTTCTTTATCAGGGTTCTTTAAAGCTTTCTCACATAATTATTGTAGATTTTGTGTGGCCTATTTTCTCCTATTCCACATTCCATAATATGGCATTTATTCAGATTAAATTCCATTTGCCACATGTTTGCTCCATTCACTTATAATATCCAGGTCTTCTTGAAGGGTATGGTAGCTATTGAATAGGTATAGAATAGGTAAAATACTTTTGTTCATGGGATGAGTCTTATGAAATGTAAGTAAAAAAATGGAATTGTTAGGTAAGACATTGCTGCTAAAAACAGTAATGGGATTTTCTGAAGAAAACGCTGTATTAAAAGCTTTCAGTTTAAGTAATAAAAAGGAATGGAAACCATTTTATAATAATACATATTTACTTTATTGTAGCATTTAGTACATATTTGGCATTGTGTATTTACAGTAAACAAGTTTATGAAAAACTGGTACATCACTGTACTCTTATTTGGCATTACAGACTAGTAAGATATTTAGCAATGTTTTCTAAAAATAATGCATAACAGCAAAGACACTAAAAATGGTATTCATAACAAAAATATACTTGCTGTGCAAACATTGAATTTTAGATATTTGCAATCCTACTTGGTCAACATTGTTACACATCACATTTATTAACTCAAACCAAGAGTTGAGAATATTTTTAAACTAATGTTATTAATAATAGTGCTGAATAAAAAAATTGTCCAAAAGCACATTTACCGTATTTGTAACGTGCAGTCTTTTAAATAAGAAACTCCAAATTTATACTAAATAAATATGTCCTTTAGAACAATTGTTCAAGTCATTGACAGCCACAAATCTGTGTCATTTCAAATTTGACTAACTTGTACCCAGCAAGTAGCACTGTAGACCAACTGGCCTTGCTTATCCATGTGATATGTCTGTGATACCTTTCTTTAGCTGCAGACACATTGCAGCATCTCCTGGTGGTCTTTCACATTTCCTCCACCCTTACACAGCTTTTTTACTTACTATTTACACATTCATTCTCTCATTTTGCTTCAACGTGCAATTTTCTTAAGTGTTCTTTATTTCTTATATTTGCTCTCACTTGTGCATATGTATAAACTTTGCAAATGTTCACAGAGTAATCACACAAACGTGATGTATCGATGAGAAAATCTGTTGGAGCTGGTGATGAGGATTCG
>WNGS01169182.1:0-15354 GCA_020271785.1 Procambarus virginalis
ATAACCATCCACATATTGCTGTTGGATGTCATCATTCAACAATGCAATAATTTCCTTCTCCTATCTTCTCCTATCTCGTTACCAACCAGCCCCGCGCTCCTTCTCTAAACCAATAAGAATTACGAATTAAACATCCAACTGTAATCCCACTTGACCGCTTCTAGACAGAATAGAGCCATGGGTGGTTGTAGATCACCTGATCCTATATTGCTCCACCTCAATTCCAGACATATGTTTTTGTACAGAGGTAAGTTGCATAATTCTAGCATTGTTGCCGGCTGCACGGTGATGCACGGTCGCAATTCTTCCTCTCAGGGAGTGCAATTTTGGTGGCTGGAAAAATGTATTTATGCAGACGAGCGTCGAGAAACTTTTTGCGAAAAATAAAAGCCGCCAAAAACTCGTGACTGAATCGCTAAAATTATACAAAATGCTGCGTGGTGACGTCATCCGAAAATATCGGCTAGATAAATAATATTCGTATTGTGTTTTATTAGTTTTATTTTGGCGGCAATATTAAAATATTTAATATTCGAGAATATTAGTGATTTTGTTTGTTGTTGAAGCAGATGTGAGTGCCTTTAGTGAGTGTCTGCAGGACTGTGAGTGTCCGCCTCGTGGTCATGAGTGCCTCTAGTGAGTGTCTGCAGGACTGTGAGTGTCCGCCTCGTGGTCATGAGTGCCTCTAGTGAGTGTCTGCAGACTGCAGTCGTCTACGGTGGCGTCTTCAGACACACACAGACGACACTGCTCACAACGCGCCGCCCACTACACCTCATTAATCTTTGTAAATGCCTCCTCCTTTTTTCCCCGGTTTATTCCTCCCTGTTTTCGTGTTTCCATTCGTCCCTATTTTCATGTTTCCATTCATCCCTCATTTGTGCTCTATCCTTCCCTCTAATATACACCTACTCCCTAATCGTTTAAATCCAATACGCCCAGTACAGTCCCATCACTTGAGAATGAACCATGTTGGTTCGAAACGTTGTTTTAATTTATAATTAGTGTAATACATCCTACAGTTAATTATTTCTTGTAGTTTATCTCGAACAAAGATGACGTTTGGAGAACTCTTCCAATTATAGCAAGATGCAAGAGCACTAGTCAGAGGGACACAAGCCTTAAACAAGAAAATAATCAACACAGAATATGTTGTCATATTCAATGAAACATGTCTAATGAAACCCTGCTGCCTGTATACACCAATATATTTATATATATATATATATATATATATATATATATATATATATATATATATATATATATATATATATATATATATATATTTTAAGATGTAAAGCTGTCCGTGGTAAGAACGTGTAGGTAAAGACATTTAGGAGAGTGCTGTGTGGGTCTACCAATATCTCATGAAGCACATTAACAAATGAGAAAGGATGCAGAGACATGCTATTAAACGTCTCCCAGAAGTCAAGAAGTATGAGGCGGGAAGCGTCAGTGTACCCGAGTCAGTGTGGTCACCACACACACACACACACACACACACACACACATACACACACACACACGATAGTACTAGGATGATAGTAGGAGGCTACAAGATGACCTAGATAGACTGAGTGAATGGTCCAACAAATGGCTGTTGAAGTTCAACCCAAGTAAATGCAAAGTAATGAAACTAGGCAGTGGATACAGGAGGCCAGACACAGGATACAGAATAGGGGATGAAGTACTTAATGAAACAGACAGAGAGAAAGATCTAGGAGTTGATATCACACCAAACCTGTCTCCTGAAGCCCACATAAAGAGAATAACGTCTGCGGCATATGCGAGGCTGGCTAACATCAGAACGGCGTTCAGGAACCTGTGTAAGGAATCATTCAGAATCTTGTACACCGCATATGTAAGACCAATGCTGGAGTACGCGGCCCCAGCATGGAGCCCGTACCTTGTCAAGCACAAGACGAAGCTGGAAAAAGTCCAAAGGTATGCTACTAGACTAGTCCCAGAACTAAGAGGCATGAGTTATGAGGAAAGGCTGCGGGAAATGCAACTTACGACACTGGAAGACAGAAGAGTAAGGGGGGTCATGATCACAACCTACAAAATCCTCAGGGGAATTGACCGGGTAAACAAGGATGAACTATTCAACACTGGAGGGGCGCGAACAAGGGGACACAGGTGGAAGCTGAGTACCCAAATGAGCCACAGAGACATTAGAAAGAACTTTTTCAGTGTCAGAGTAGTTAGTAAATGGAATGCACTAGGCAGTGATGTGGTGGAGGCTGACTCCATACACAGTTTCAAATGTAGATATGATAGAGCCCAGTAGGCTCAGGAAACTGTACACCAGTTGATTGACAGTTGAGAGGCGGGACCAAAGAGCCAAAGCTCAACCCCCGCAAGCACATTAGGTGAGTACACGCACGCACACACACACACACAACACACACACACACACACACACACACACACACACACACACACACAACACACACACAACACACACCACACACACACACACACACAACACACACGCACACACACACGCACACACACACACACACACACACCACACACACACACACACACACACACACACACACCACACACACACACGCACACACACACACACACACCGCACACACACACACACACACACCACACACACGCACGCACACACACACACACCACACACACAACACACCACACACACACACACACACGCACACACACACACACCACACACACACACACACACACACACACACACACACACATTTTTGAGAGACGAGGAAAATGTGGCGCCGATCGAGTAGTTTTGAACAATTGGTGAAGGATGAGGGCAAGCCTCTTAGGTGAAACAAATGACAAGCTCACCTCCCCTTGCCAGGCGCCGGGCCCCTTATCTCTCTCTCCAGGGGGCTTATCAAGGTCAGGGAGTGTTGGGGAGGGAGAGTGTTGGGGAGGGAGTGTGTTGGGGAGGGAGAGTGCTAAGGAATGGTCCAGGAGGAGGAGGAAGACGGGGAGTGAAGGGAGTGAATTTCATTTGCCATTCTGAAAGATGGAATTCAATGTGACTTAACAATGTGCCAGACCCTCGCGGTGTGAGTCGGGTGACGAGCCACGACGTGACTATGGCGCCAGAGAAGAGAGCAACACACCAACGACATTATGGCGGGAACATGTGCTACGCTTTCCAACTTCACAATGGCTTTTAAATACGTGAATGGTGAAATACTCGCGACCTGTGTGAGACCGAAATTGCAATATGCAGCGGTTGCAAGGTGCCCATACATCGAGGAGGGAAGAAGGAGTTATCAAGGGAAAGCGCCAAGCCATTACGACTATACAGCACTGGGAAAGGGTCAGGATAAGAATTTAGGATCGGACAAGGGAAAGGAATGGTACCTAACCACTTGGACGGTCGGGGGTTGAACGTGGACCTGCATGGAGCGAGACTGTCGCTCTACCGTCCAACACAAGTGGGTCATATCTCAAGGAACACATCAATAAACTGGAAAAGTTGCATAGACATCCTACTACACGGGTTCCGCAACTTAATAACAAGAGCTAAGAAGAGAGGCTATAGATGGTAAATATGCCATAGCTAGAAGATAGAAGTAACCGAGGTGACATGATCACTATGTACAAAATAGTAACAATAATCGACAAAATAGACAAAATTGTTTAAACCTTCCGCTTAAAAAACAAGAGGCCAAAGTTTCAAGGTAAGAAAATGAAGGTGGCGAAAAGGTATTTGACAGTTCTCTTTTGCAGAGTGGTAGACATTTGGAACAACTTGAGTGTGGTGGTGGTGGTGGCCAAAACCGTCAGTACTTTTTAAGTGTCAAATGACAAAGAGAACTAGGAAGACGGGACACCACGAGCGTAGTTCTCATCCTCTAACTACACTTAGGTAATTAAACACACACACACACACACACACACATTTTACGACACTTGAAGACAGAACAGTAAGGGGAGACATGATCACTAGCTATAAAATTCTGAAATTCTGTGAGTAATTGACAGCGTAGTCAATGATAAACTATTCAACACTGGTGGGACGCGAACAAGGGGACACAGGTGGAAACTGAGTACCCCACATGAGCCACAGAGACGTTAGAAAGAACTTTTTCAGTGTCTGAGTAGTTAACGGATGGAGTGCATTAGGCAGTGATGTGGTGGAGGCTGACTCCATACACAGTTTCAAGTGTAGATATGATAGAGCCCAGTAGGCTCGGGAATCTGTACACCAGTTGATTGACAGTTGAGAGGCGGACCAAAGAGCCAGAACTCAACCCTCACAAGCACAACTAGGTGAGTATACACAGGGGCTTCGCGGCTGAGTGGAAAGCGCTCTGAGGTCGTAATCCTAAGGCCGGGTCGATCCCCGTCCAAGGTAGAAAGAAATGGGTAGAGTTTCTTTCATCCTGATGCTCCTGTTCACCTAGCAGTCAATAGGTAGCTGGGAGTTTGACAGCTGCTACGTGCTGCTTCCTGTGTGTGTGTAGTGTGCGTGTGTAAGATATAAATATATGTAGTAGACATAATAGTAGAAAAATAAATTGGTTAGAAAGTCGGGATCCAAGAGCTAATAGCTCGATTCTGCGAATAGAAGTAGTACCAAAGGCACCGCTCCCGTGCCACGGAGCAACCTGTCTCTTAAAATGAACGTCGCATTTGGCGTTTGCTCGTATGCCGAATTGGACGTATTTGAAAATGAAAAAAATATGAAAATAAATTTGGGATTTTTTTTCAACAACAGTAAGTTAAGGGTCCTCTGATAGGTTAGGTGGCAGGAAATTCTCATAAAGTTTCAAAACGTTATGAAAAACGTTAATTTAAAGTGTCCTCTCATAACCTCTGCGCGTACGCCGGACGACTCAAATAGAAAACGGAACAGAACGTCACTTTTGTGAGTCGATTTCATTTCAAATTACGTCCAAATTGGGCCATATCGCGCATACGGGCCAAAAGTGACGTTCTTTTTAAGAGGACGGGTTGCGTCCACTACGGGCTCACCATCGCCCGTGCTACTTGGAACGTGTTCTGAGTAGCTGAATCTATAACAACAAATAGGTCTAGTAAACACACACACACACACACACACANTAATGACAGATAATGGGCTGTAAGGGGCAGGTGGGGTGAGTGAATTAGTTGATAGTTGATTGCAGTTCCACGTCCACCTGCCACAGGTATCTCACATCAGCTTGTATTTTATACAAGGATAAGATTTTATAATTCATTATATAACTGAACACTGGCTCTGTTTAAATCAGAGATTTAAACATACACAGTCTAGCCTAGCACCTTAGCAATTAACAGCCAATACACTTATACTTTAAACAACTAAAATGTAAATTGTAAAGTATGATAAATGACCTAAATATGGTCTAAGTACTGTTACTGAGTACTAAAATTATATTCAATTAAATGAACTTATATGATTACTTAAAAAATAACTAAGCAAGCAATTGTTAACTTAATTTATATATTCAAGTATGCAATGTATATGATCAATGTATATGATTCAATACAGTCAGCTTGTTGAATCTCTTCCTACACTCTGGACACTCATGAGTATTGTGTACTTATTGTGACAATCTTTTCTGACACGGACACTCATGAGGTTCAGAGCTTGGATAAGATTCTGCTGTACCACAATATTAATAATAAACTCACAGAAATATGAGGCGTTGCCTCGCCTTTTTACCGAAAGACAGATTTATAGAATATTAAAGTCACAAGCATACAATTGGCCAATCATATACCAAAATAACATTCATATACTTCTCTGCCAGTCGGGTGCCTGTCTGACAAGTGTGCCAGACTGAATAACTCTCTTGGCGAGTTTAGGCACGATATTTTATAAATCAGCGTTGCTGTATGATCTAGTAGCGTCGCTACGGATATTGGACTGCGTTGTAGAAGTATACCATGAAGATTAGGGATGAGATTAGGGATGAAGGTGGAGACCCGCGTCACTAAATCTCCACTTCACTCTTATTTTACATAAATGTTCTAGGATTTTCCTTGTTGATATATGTCCAGGTACTCCCCCAGTTCTAGAGAGTGTTCACTGGTGATAATGATATTAGATAAGGTGTCCTCAGCCAAAAATGTTCGCTAAGGGACCTCACGTGTACACTGTTGTGTAAACATACGCGCTCTGCCGCGGGCTGTGGTGGGCGCTTCTCTGCCGAGATGCCCCCCCCATCCCCTTGAAAAGGGGGTAGCTTAGAATGAATATCGATTGATTATTTTTACAGTCTAGACTTATGATTGAGATAAGATGTGATTATAATAAATTAGATATAGGATTTAAAGATTATAAGTAGTACTTGATAATACCCACTGACTCTTAATAAGGTTCGATTTTATCTCTACCGGATACTACGTCAGTGTTCCAACAAATTTTTAATTAACAAATCCTTCTAGAAGCTTCTGGATCCTTGAAAGAACATGCACTAAGTCACGTAGGCATCTATAGGGCCCTATGGCGTACGTGATCATAGTGGCATTGTCATCTAGGATCAAGCTGTATTGTGATCTATATTGTGATTCTGATATGATCCTGATATGATATAATTTGATTTGATATGATATTGATATGATATAGAAATAATACATTTCTTAGATGATTATTAGATATGGTGGAAAATTTCCCACACGTCCTGGACCATTCCAAGTCGATGTGGGCCATTCTCACAATCGACTTGAGAGTGGTCCAGGACGGACCGAAACGCTGTCGTCCTTTCACTTTCTAGTGTGTGGTTTGGTCAACATACTTCAGCCATGTTTTGTGACTCCTCGCCCATGCCTGCTGGCCTATGTATTCAGTAACACAGATTCCAACCTGACACCTGAGTCAGTTTGCACTGTGAGGTGTGCCTTACAGCTGGGATGTAGGCTTGAAGGAGGGACCCCGGCTACTGATCACATAGCCTTTATTAGCAATCCCCAAAAAATGAAGATTTCTGGCACAACATAGCTATCTCTTGATACACTATGTACGCCCTTCATATAGTCTAGGGCAACTGCATAAATATACATATACTTAATGTGTTCAAACAAAAGTTGGCCAGCGAGCTCAGATAAGTAGGCCAAAGTTTTTACATCGCCCAGTGATCTAGGCCCTAATGCGTACCTGCCAGGCCTAAAATTTTTACATAGGGGGGCTAAAACGTCCAAAATGATAGAATCTCCGAATGAAATTACAAAATAATATGATTTTTGTCTCTACATTTGTTTCTTTTGAACTGTTGGTACTTGTAAATAGCATCAAGAGTGAAACAAGACTAACGATAACCCTAACTCGTCCTTGTTAACAATGGTAGAGTAGCATGTGCTGGATGTAGCATGCTCAGAGTGTGCAGATATCTCGACCCATCCCTCAGGAATGATAGTACTTATAGTAACTATCTTGTGGAAAGTACCAGTATGTATTATCGTGGACCCCAGCAAACCACTTTTTGTATTTAAATTTATAGTCAGGAAAAAATCAAGTTAAAAACAATTTTAAATATTTCTAGACCTAGTATAGGAATATGTACTATATTAGGCCTGATATAGCGTGTATTAGGCTAGGTTTGTTAGGAGAGGTTAGTTTAGGTCTTATATTTATGTTGTGGTTAAAAAAACTTCCGTTTGTTAAAATTCAATAATTTAAGCTAACTTTCTGGTGGTCCATCACTACATATTGGTACCTTCCATTAAATAGTTAATATAAGTACTTTCATTTCAGGAGAATGACTGAAATGTCTATACGTCATAGTATGATTAGTTTATATTAGTTCTACTTCTAATTGTCTCATCATCTTATTTGTTTATATAAGTTGTGGCAAATGTCTTAGCGTTCTAATACTAAGCCAAAATTAGTCTTTACAGTATATCACTTTTCACATTTTAAGCTAAATGGCACTCACTTTATGCCTAAAATGTAAGTTTAAGTTAGACTGCGGTTGACCTGTTTAGTCCAGCCAGTATTGTAATGATTTGTATAAGTTGTTACGATTAAAGATTTTGATTTTGATAATGACAATATCTACGTGGTGTGTTATTGTGACTCTATGTTCAATTAAATTCAATGTTTATTCAAAAGAATGTGTGTCAAAGAACATAAGAGAGATTGTAGAGACAGGAATTACACATACTAATGAAGCCACTATTATGCAAAGCATATCCGGCAAACCAACGTACGTGTAACGTAGTGTAATTTGGTGTAAACTTAACCAATTATAAATGTGAAATCATTTATGATAAAGTTTTTTGATTATACGTACTATATGTACTCTATTATGCCTAAAATTGCAAATATTAGGCCTAAAATGCTTATATTAGACCTAAGAAAGATTAGGTTAGCTTTTTTGCAGTTTTTTTTTGCAACAGTCCTTATTGTGTGCGTATACTAAAGTCACCATCATGTCAGAGGAAGAGTTATATACTAAAATACTCGTATATTATTGCCTCTTATTATATTACTGTACGTTTTCCATATATCATGACTCATTTTGTTATAGGCTTTTTGAGACTCATTTTAAATATAATAGGGACTGAGAGGGGAGGCAGGAACCAGAGTCGATAGATTCGATCACAGGCTAAAACGCCAACAAATGTGATCAAGAAGCCGTTGGAGGTTAGGCTTTTTTTTTGTCTTTATTTGTAACATTTTCCGAGTTTTTGTACTGGCTGTAACGTTGTTGTTGTCCTTGTCGTACGCTTAACGGGTCGTAGGCTGGAATTACGGAAATATTATGTAATTAGTCTGATAATTTCGTGATAGGTTGTTCTTATATTGCTTACGTTTAATTTGTAGTAAATGGCAGTTGGGATTTGAATGTAACGGTGATTTGGCAGAGAATTTGTGGCGTTATAATATATCGTGTCTTGGACAATAAGATATGAATTGTGGCTGTATATTGATATAAATGTTTAATGTTTGCATATATAATATATATATATATATATAATATATAGATATATATAATATATATATATATATATATATATATATATATATATATATATATGTATTGATGATTGGCCGTATAATATTGTGAATAATATTGCGGCCGTACGATGCGGGATCGAACCTGCATCCCTCGACTCCCTAGGCACACGCACTACTACTTCAACCATGATGACTGCCTGGGAAGTCCAGACACGCAGGTTCGATCCCATCATAAGGCCGAAATATATTGACAAATAATCATCAGGTTCATTGAGTTCATCGTACCTTAAGATATCTTAACATTCATGCTTAACGATGTATGGAGGAGTTTGAGATGCTTAGGTAACTGTAGAGGAAAAAGTAAGGTGGCGTGGTGGTAGAGACAGTCGCGTTGCCCACAGTCCAGTTTCTGTTACTATTCCAGTTATTACTATTATTATTACTACAGTTACTATAGGTAAACCAGTTTACCTATAGTAACTGGTTTAACCTATAAACTGGTTTACCTATAGGTAAACCAGTTTACCTATAGTAACTGTTTATTTACCCAGTTTACCTATAGGACTTTATTTACCCAGTTTACCTATAGGACTTTATTTACCCAGTTTACTGGGCAAACTGTTTGCAATAATATAATTCTTGCAAGGAGGATTTAGTTTTGTGGGAAACATAATTGTGTTACAGTATGTCAGCAATTTAAATAATTGTTTTAAATTAAACTTTTTAGCCAAACGTGGCAATATTATGTCTTACTATTTAGAAATGTAGGCCAACATTAAGAATAAATTGTTAGGAAAATAAGACAAGCGTTAGATAGAATGATTTTATAATAATTCCCGTTGTCGGGACAGGAAGCCTTTATCTAGGCCTATAGAGGTCCTTTCCAGGCGTGCTATCGACCTTTTCCAGGATGCATTCCAAAACCACCTAACTCGGTTAACTATTTAACTGCTAAGTGAACAGAAGGTATCAGATGAAAAAAAACGTGCCCAACTGTTTCTGTTCAGTCCGAGGATTGTGAGCCGAGGAGAAAGGCCAGAGTGTGTGTGTATGAGAAACAATAATCCCGGATGTGAGTAATAACGCCGCATAGGAAGGAAGGTTTTGTGGTCCAAGACCAATGTATAGCCTTCTGTTGTGAGAGGCTATAGTGTGTTAGGTGTTGGGAGAGGTTAGAGTAACTCCACTCGTCACTCTAACATTTCCCTCGACTTTTCTCTGCTAATAACAACTACAACATTATTATTTCACTTAATTCCTGTCTGAGAAGAATGACAGTAACTATTACAAGTAAATGCCAAAAAATCAAATATGAAGATTTAAACTATATAAACGTTTTACCAGTTTTCGTATTAGTAATGTTATAGTAATTAATAATGTCTCAATTATTACATTAACTATCATTAACATTGTCCATAAATGCTAGTAATATGATTTTTACCGTGAGAAAACTTGCCATTTTAATTCCAAAAACTAGGCTGTTTGTTATGGTGGCTCAACTGTATAAGGCTTGGACTTGAAGAGACCGACTCGTCTAATATATTGGAACTTCACAGAAATGAATACAAATATATATTCGAACACCTTGGTAATCCTTTGTGAGTCAGTGGTATTAACTATAAAAATTGGGATGTATAATTTGAGTAATTACACAGTATCGTAGGCATACTTTACAAATATTTTTAAGGAATCGTTGCCATATATTTCTTCCAAGAGGGAACTTGGTACGTAACAACACTTTTTGATGTACGAGGTAAATATATTAGTTACGGCAAATCATATAAACAAATATATATGATGTTGATGAGAATCTTTCGGATACTAATTGGTCCGTTTCTACTGGCAGTTTTGAAACGGGTAGCACAACCAGGGTTTTATAATTATATTTATATATTATTAATAAGGAGAGACAATGGTGGCCCCTGACAGAGAATGTTATAGGAGGTAATGAGGGAATTTTTAGTGGTTATAATGTAATTGACACCGTCGATCACATAGCATGAGATATAGTGCTATGATAATGTAATTTAGGAAGGAATGGACGTTTTTAAGTTGGGTGATTAAATTTGGGACGTGGATGACGTAATTCGGGAAGGATATGACGTAATTTACAACGGTTATGACGTAAATCGGGACGGTGATTACGTAATTCAGGACAGATGTGACATAATTGAGGAAATAAGAGATTAACTAATTACTGGAAGCGGTGACGTATGGAGAAATAATGTAATTATTGTGGAAACAATTGAAACAGAGGTGGTTTAGGGCTGTGGCGGTGGCGCTGGGTTAATAGGCTGGGCAATAAGCTGGTGACTTGATTACCAGAGTGGTAGTGAGTGTTGACTCCACGCGTTGTGTTGAAGATGTGTGTAGTGATGTGTCTTGTCACGCCCACCTTCCTCCTGCCCTCTCACGCCCACCTTCCTCCTGCCCTCTCACATCCACCTTCCTCCTGCCCTCTCACATCCACCTTCCTCCTGCCCTCTAACATCCACCTTCCTCCTGCCCTCTAACATCCACCTTCCTCCTGCCCTCTCACATCCACCTTCCTCCTGCCCTCTCACACCCACCTTCCTCCTGCCCTCTCACATCCACCTTCCTCCTGCCCTCTCACATCCACCTTCCTCCTGCCCTCTCACATCCACCTTCCTCCTGCCCTCTCACATCCACCTTCCTCCTGCCCTCTCACATCCACCTTCCTCCTGCCCTCTCACGCCCACCTTCCTCCTGCCCTCTCACATCCACCTTCCTCCTGCCCTCTAACATCCACCTTCCTCCTGCCCTCTCACATCCACCTTCCTCCTCCCCTCTCACATCCACCTTCCTCCTGCCCTCTCACATCTTCCTCTCCTGTCACACTATCATTTCTCCTCTTTTGTGCCTCCCGACTGCTCCTCCTTCTCTCCCTCCCGGTCTCTCCCCCTTCTCCCCTCCCTAACGCCTTCTCCATATCCCCTCTGTCCGCTTTGCCACAGGATTTGGGTCTGATGAAGCGCCTCCAAGCCGCTTTGAAGACTATTCCCAACAGACACACACCAATTTGACGGCTCGGCGCCAAAATACGGGTTTTCCGCACTGTCCGTATGGCATCATTTCACTTCTCTCGCCCGGGAATTTCCGCCTGTTGTGGGCGGCTGGTCGTAGCACTCTCTTGCCCTAGCCTCGTGCAGTTGGGGAGGGGAAAATATGTAGGTATTCAGAGGAGATGCGTGTTGATTTTGCCCCTCGAAAATGGTTCACGTCCATTAGCTGAGGGGCAGAAAGGGAACAGGGTAAAAAGTTAAATGAGGAGAAATTCAACCAACAGTCACAGATGGCCATAAGGAGAGGAACCGCTACCTACTATCACAGATAACCGCAATGTGTTAGGGGGGGGGGGGAGGGAAGGCATACTTAGTCGGATATCGCCATAATATAGTATGGCGCCATAATATAGACATATTAAGGGGGAATGCTACTCACATTCATACATCGCTATAATGAGCGTAAAACATACATATACCGCAGCAAAGAGGCAACGATATGCAAGACAGGTTGAGATCCTCCCCACCTGCCTGTCCACTGACATGCACACTTCAGCGGTGGTGCTGTGGAAGCTGCTCCATGATGGCTGGGACCATGATGGCTGGCTCCATGATGGCTGGGACCATGATGGCTGGCTCCATGATGGCTGGGACCATGATGGCTGGCTCCATGATGGCTGGGACCATGATGGCTGGCTCCATGATGGCTGGGACCATGATGGCTGAGTCCATGATGGCTGGGACCATGATGGCTGGCTCCATGATGGCTGGGACCATGATGGCTGGCTCCATGATGGCTGGGACCATGATGGCTGGCTCCATGATGGCTGGGACCATGATGGCTGGCTCCATGATGGCTGGGACCATGATGGCTGGCTCCATGATGGCTGGGACCATGATGGCTGGCTCCATGATGGCTGGGACCATGATGGCTGGGACCATGATGGCTGGGACCATGACGGCTGGGACCATGATGGCTGGGACCATGATGGCTGGCTCCATGATGGCTGGGACCATGATGGCTGGAACCATGATGGCTGGGACCATGATGGCTGGCTCCATGATGGCTGGGACCATGATGGCTCGGACCATGATGGCTGGGACCATGATGGCTGGGACCATGATGGCTGGTACCATGACGGCTGGGACCATGATGGCTGGGACCATGATGGCTGGGACCATGATGGCTGGGACCATGATGGCTGGGACCATGATGGCTGGGACCATGATGGCTGGGACCATGATGGCTGGGACCATGATGGCTGGCTCCATGATGGCTGGGACCATGATGGCTGGCTCCATGATGGCTGGGACCATGATGGCTGGCTCCATGATGGCTGGCTCCATGATGGCTGGGACCATGATGGCTGGGACCATGATGGCTGGCTCCATGATGGCTGGGACCATGATGGCTGGCTCCATGATGGCTGGGACCATGATGGCTGGGACCATGATGGCTGGGACCATGATGGCTGGCTCCATGATGGCTGGGACCATGATGGCTGGGACCATGATGGCTGGCTCCATGATGGCTGGCTCCATGATGGCTGGGACCATGATGGCTGGCTCCATGATGGCTGGGACCATGATGGCTGGGACCATGATGGCTGGCTCCATGATGGCTGGGACCATGATGGCTGGCTCCATGATGGCTGGGACCATGATGGCTGGACCATGATGGCTGGCTCCATGATGGCTGGCTCCATGATGGCTGGGACCATGATGGCTGGCTCCATGATGGCTGGGACCATGATGGCTGGGACCATGATGGCTGGGACCATGATGGCTGGGACCATGATGGCTGGCTCCATGATGGCTGGGACCATGATGGCTGGCTCCATGATGGCTGGCTCCATGATGGCTGGCTCCATGATGGCTGGCTCCATGATGGCTGGCTCCATGATGGCTGGGACCATGATGGCTGGGACCATGATGGCTGGGACCATGATGGCTGGGACCATGATGGCTGGGACCATGATGGCTGGGACCATGATGGCTGGGACCATGATGGCTGGGACCATGATGGCTGGCTCCATGATGGCTGGGACCATGATGGCTGGCTCCATGATGGCTGGGACCATGATGGCTGGGACCATGATGGCTGGGACCATGATGGCTGGGACCATGATGGCTGGCTCCATGATGGCTGGCTCCATGATGGCTGGGACCATGATGGCTGGGACCATGATGGCTGGGACCATGATGGCTGGGACCATGATGGCTGGGACCATGATGGCTGGGACCATGATGGCTGGGACCATGATGGCTGGGACCATGATGGCTGGCTCCATGATGGCTGGGACCATGATGGCTGGGACCATGATGGCTGGGACCATGATGGCTGGGACCATGATGGCTGGGACCATGATGGCTGGGACCATGATGGCTGGCTCCATGATGGCTGGGACCATGATGGCTGGGACCATGATGGCTGGGACCATGATGGCTGGGACCATGATGGCTGGGACCATGATGGCTGGGACCATGATGGCTGGCTCCATGATGGCTGGGACCATGATGGCTGGGACCATGATGGCTGGCTCCATGATGGCTGGGACCATGATGGCTGGGACCATGATGGCTGGCTCCATGATGGCTGGGACCATGATGGCTGGGACCATGATGGCTGGGACCATGATGGCTGGCTCCATGATGGCTGGGTCCATGATGGCTGGCTCCATGATGGCTGGGACCATGATGGCTGGCTCCATGATGGCTGGCTCCATGATGGCTGGGACCATGATGGCTGGGACCATGATGGCTGGGACCATGATGGCTGGGACCATGATGGCTGGGACCATGATGGCTGGGACCATGATGGCTGGGACCATGATGGCTGGGTCCATGATGGCTGGCTCCATGATGGCTGGGACCATGATGGCTGGCTCCATGATGGCTGGCTCCATGATGGCTGGGTCCATGATGGCTGGCTCCATGATGGCTGGCTCCATGATGGCTGGCTCCATGATGGCTGGGACCATGATGGCTGGGACCATGATGGCTGGGACCATGATGGCTGGCTCCATGATGGCTGGGACCATGATGGCTGGGACCATGATGGCTGGGACCATGATGGCTGGCTCCATGATGGCTGGGACCATGATGGCTGGGACCATGATGGCTGGGACCATGATGGCTGGGACCATGATGGCTGGGACCATGATGGCTGGCTCCATGATGGCTGGCTCCATGATGGCTGGGACCATGATGGCTGGGACCATGACGGCTGGCTCCATGACGGCTGGCTCCATGATGGCTGGCTCCATGATGGCTGGCTTCATGATGGCTGGGACCATGATGGCTGGGACCATGATGGCTGGGACCATGATGGCTGGGACCATGATGGCTGGGACCATGACGGCTGGGACCATGATGGCTGGCTCCATGATGGCTGGCTCCATGATGGCTGGC
>WNGS01169182.1:20133-43658 GCA_020271785.1 Procambarus virginalis
CACATCTTCCTTTCCTGTCACACTATCATTTCTCCTCTTTTTGTACCTCCCGACTGCTCCTCCTTCTCTCCCTCCCAGCCTCTCCCCAAACTCTCCCTCCCGGTCTCTCCCCTTCTCCCCTCCCTAACGCCTTCTCCATATCCCCTCTGTCCGCTTTGCCACAGGATTTGGGTCTGATGAAGCGCCTCCAAGCCGCTTTGAAGACTATTCCAACAGACACACACCAATTTGACGGCTCGGCCCCAAAATACGGGTTTTCCGCACTGTCCGTATGGCATCATTTCACTTCTCTCGCCCGGGAATTTCCGCCTGTTGTGGGCGGCTGGTCGTAGCACTCTCTTGCCCTAGCCTCGTGCAGTTGGGGAGGGGAAAATATGTAGGTATTCAGAGGAGATGCGTGTTGATTTTGCCCCTCGAAAATGGTTCACGTCCATTAGCTGAGGGGCAGAAAGGGAACAGGGTAAAAAGTTAAATGAGGAGAAATTCAACCAACAGTCACAGATGGCCATAAGGAGAGGAACCGCTGCCTGCTATCACAGATAACCGCAATGTGTTAGGGGGGGGGGGAGGGAAGGCATACTTAGTCGGATATCGCCATAATATAGTATGGCGCCATAATATAGACATATTAAGGGGGAATGCTACTCACATTCATATATCGCTATAATGAGCGTAAAACATACATATACCGCAGCAAAGAGGCAACGATATGCAAGACAGGTTGAGATCCTCCCCACCTGCCTGTCCACTGACATGCACACTTCAGCGGTGGTGCTGTGGAAGCTGCTCCATGATGGCTGGGACCATGATGGCTGGGACCATGATGGCTGGGACCATGATGGCTGGCTCCATGATGGCTGGCTCCATGATGGCTGGCTCCATGATGGCTGGCTCCATGATGGCTGGGACCATGATGGCTGGCTCCATGATGGCTGGCTCCATGATGGCTGGGACCATGATGGCTGGCTCCATGATGGCTGGCTCCATGATGGCTGGCTCCATGATGGCTGGCTCCATGATGGCTGGCTCCATGATGGCTGGGACCATGATGGCTGGGACCATGATGGCTGGCTCCATGATGGCTGGGACCATGACGGCTGGGACCATGATGGCTGGGACCATGATGGCTGGGACCATGATGGCTGGGACCATGATGGCTGGCTCCATGATGGCTGGCTGCATGATGGCTGGGACCATGATGGCTGGGACCATGATGGCTGGCTCCATGATGGCTGGCTCCATGATGGCTGGCTCCATGATGGCTGGCTCCATGATTGCTGGGACCATGATGGCTGGGACCATGATGGCTGGGACCATGATGGCTGGCTCCATGATGGCTGGGACCATGATGGCTGGGACCATGATGGCTGGGACCATGATGGCTGGGACCATGATGGCTGGGACCATGATGGCTGGGACCATGATGGCTGGCTCCATGATGGCTGGGACCATGATGGCTGGGACCATGATGGCTGGCTCCATGATGGCTGGGACCATGATGGCTGGGACCATGATGGCTGGGACCATGATGGCTGGCTCCATGATGGCTGGGACCATGATGGCTGGGACCATGATGGCTGGCTCCATGATGGCTGGGACCATGATGGCTGGGACCATGATGGCTGGCTCCATGATGGCTGGGACCATGATGGCTGGGACCATGATGGCTGGGACCATGATGGCTGGCTCCATGATGGCTGGCTCCATGATGGCTGGGACCATGATGGCTGGGACCATGATGGCTGGCTCCATGATGGCTGGGACCATGATGGCTGGCTCCATGATGGCTGGGACCATGATGGCTGGCTCCATGATGGCTGGCTCCATGATGGCTGGCTCCATGATGGCTGGGACCATGATGGCTGGCTCCATGATGGCTGGCTCCATGATGGCTGGGACCATGATGGCTGGCTCCATGATGGCTGGGACCATGATGGCTGGGACCATGATGGCTGGGACCATGATGGCTGGGACCATGATGGCTGGCTCCATGATGGCTGGGACCATGATGGCTGGGACCATGATGGCTGGCTCCATGATGGCTGGGACCATGATGGCTGGACCATGATGGCTGGACCATGATGGCTGGCTCCATGATGGCTGGGACCATGATGGCTGGGACCATGATGGCTGGCTCCATGATGGCTGGGACCATGATGGCTGGGACCATGATGGCTGGCTCCATGATGGCTGGGACCATGATGGCTGGCTCCATGATGGCTGGCTCCATGATGGCTGGGACCATGATGGCTGGCTCCATGATGGCTGGGACCATGATGGCTGGCTCCATGATGGCTGGGACCATGATGGCTGGCTCCATGATGGCTGGGACCATGATGGCTGGGACCATGATGGCTGGGACCATGACGGCTGGACCATGATGGCTGGGACCATGATGGCTGGGACCATGATGGCTGGGACCATGACGGCTGGGACCATGACGGCTGGGACCATGATGGCTGGGACCATGATGGCTGGCTCCATGATGGCTGGGACCATGATGGCTGGCTCCATGATGGCTGGGACCATGATGGCTGGGACCATGATGGCTGGGACCATGATGGCTGGCTCCATGATGGCTGGGACCATGATGGCTGGGACCATGATGGCTGGCTCCATGATGGCTGGGACCATGATGGCTGACTCCATGATGGCTGGCTCCATGATGGCTGGGACCATGATGGCTGGGACCATGATGGCTGGGACCATGATGGCTGGCTCCATGATGGCTGGGACCATGATGGCTGGGACCATGATGGCTGGCTCCATGATGGCTGGGACCATGATGGCTGGGACCATGATGGCTGGGACCATGATGGCTGGGACCATGATGGCTGGGACCATGATGGCTGGCTCCATGATGGCTGGGACCATGATGGCTGGCTCCATGATGGCTGGGACCATGATGGCTGACTCCATGATGGCTGGCTCCATGATGGCTGGCTCCATGATGGCTGGGACCATGATGGCTGGCTCCATGATGGCTGGGACCATGATGGCTGGACCATGATGGCTGGCTCCATGATGGCTGGGACCATGATGGCTGGCTCCATGATGGCTGGGACCATGATGGCTGGGACCATGATGGCTGGCTCCATGATGGCTGGGACCATGATGGCTGGGACCATGATGGCTGGGCTCCATGATGGCTGGGACCATGATGGCTGGGACCATGATGGCTGGCTCCATGATGGCTGGCTCCATGATGGCTGGACCATGATGGCTGGGACATGATGGCTGGGACCATGATGGCTGGGACCATGATGGCTGGGACCATGATGGCTGGGACCATGATGGCTGGCTCCATGATGGCTGGGACCATGATGGCTGGACCATGATGGCTGGGACCATGATGGCTGGGACCATGATGGCTGGGACCATGATGGCTGGGACCATGATGGCTGGGACCATGATGGCTGGGACCATGATGGCTGGGACCATGATGGCTGGGACCATGATGGCTGGGACCATGATGGCTGGGGACCATGATGGCTGGGACCATGATGGCTGGGACCATGATGGCTGGACCATGATGGCTGGGACCATGATGGCTGGGACCATGATGGCTGGACCATGATGGCTGGGACCATGATGGCTGGGACCATGATGGCTGGCTCCATGATGGCTGGACCATGATGGCTGGGACCATGATGGCTGGGACCATGATGGCTGGGACCATGATGGCTGGGACCATGATGGCTGGCTCCATGATGGCTGGCTCCATGATGGCTGGCTCCATGATGGCTGGGACCATGATGGCTGGGACCATGATGGCTGGGACCATGATGGCTGGGACCATGATGGCTGGCTCCATGATGGCTGGGACCATGATGGCTGGGACCTGATGGCTGGGACCATGATGGCTGGGACCATGATGGCTGGCCCATGATGGCTGGGACCATGATGGCTGGGACCATGATGGCTGGGACCATGATGGCTGGACCATGATGGCTGGGACCATGATGGCTGGGACCATGATGGCTGGGACCATGATGGCTGGACCATGATGGCTGGGCCATGATGGCTGGGACCATGATGGCTGGGACCATGATGGCTGGGACCATGATGGCTGGGACCATGATGGCTGGGACCATGATGGCTGGACCATGATGGCTGGACCATGATGGCTGGCTCCATGATGGCTGGCTCCATGATGGCTGGCTCCATGATGGCTGGCTCCATGATGGCTGGCTCCATGATGGCTGGCTCCATGATGGCTGGGACCATGATGGCTGGCCATGATGGCTGGCTCCATGATGGCTGGGACCATGATGGCTGGGCCATGATGGCTGGCTCCATGATGGCTGGCTCCATGATGGCTGGGACCATGATGGCTGGGACCATGATGGCTGGNTTTCTCTATATATGTAGATATACAGAAGGGGTTATCCCCCCCATTATATAGCCCCGGGGAAGGTTTCTCTTCACCCCCCTCCCCCATCCGTCAGCGATCACAACGTCATTAAACCGATGAACTGAATTGCCCGAACCTATCTTATCCGAGGACCGACGAATAGAAAACGGGACGTCACATTTATTTTGCGAGCAGTTATGATTTTAGTGGATCAGTTTTTGTCCTTAGGGAATTGGGATTTATACGTCAAATTACGATGTAGTATTGTAGCGGAGGGGTTGAATATAGACCCCAGGAGAGTTTCCGCTCCCGTCCACATTATTACCTACCCCAGAGCGCAGGTAGCGTGGGATGCTGGGGTTGTGGTGCCCTCAAACCCCATGTGAGTTCAGGAGAAATTCTGTTTGTGATGCTTTTTAACACGTCGTGGGTAAGTCGGTGAGTGTGTGTGTCTCGGAATGCTAAAGACGTGGGTTCGATCCCTCTGTATTCCTCCAAATTTTCCTCATTCATACATTATGCTGTTTGGTTTCAGTTACCATATATATGTATATCTTATATAATTTTGTTTTGGAAGCAACATTTCTTGTTGATTATTGTTGTGTTATTGAGTATGACTGAAAATGTTAAATAAATTATTTTACAATCTGGCCTGACGGTCAGGCCAGATTCATAAGTAACAGTGAAGCTGTCAGCATCTTCGTAGGCAGCGTGGAATTGATTAATAGTTAGCTGGAGCTGCAGTATATGTATCTACGTAGGCTGACGTGATTCATGTCAATATCAGCTTGACTAGCTATGAGAACTGATTCTAATATGAATTTCTTTCTTCCCTTAGGTAAGCTCCCTCCATCTGGTGAGCTCTTCCCCAATGGGCCTCCACCTGAGCCCCACCTGCCCCTGAAGAACACCCTCTTGGGGCTACCTCCAAGCCCCAATACTTTCCCCCTCCTCCTCCAGTAGCTGGGGAAAAGCGCACCAGCTTACTCCTGGAGTTCCAGGTCGCCGGCATCGCGTAGGGAATGATCAGCTGCGTAAATCTGTTCATGAGGAGGTATTAACATTTACCGACATTGGAGAACAGCTGGGCACTGGAGTTTGTGGGCTGGCGTGACCCCAGTGTCAGGAAGTCGTCGGTGTAGCGAAGGCCGCGGGGTTACGGTGTGCTTAAACAGAGAAATAAAAAGAAAGAAAGAAAGGAGTTATTAATGGCGGGCAAACATCAGTGAGTGGTCACTCGGAGTGTCGGTGGCAGAGGGCAACATCCGCCAAGTGTTGAGTGTTGAGATAGTGATTGTGTAACATCAGAAGCCAGACATGCCGGGGCTGGACGCACTCATCGCCCTCAAAGACAGAGCCAAGGAGGTCAAGGAACGATTCTCCATCAGGTAAGTTGGCTCCATGATTAAATTGTATATATTGTGGAGAATAAGACACACTGACGTACCTGAAAACATCCCAACCCTCTCCTGTGAGACAAACATTCCACGATGGACACACCGTCATTTTCATTTCATCACATATGAGTTGAGTCATTACTTCATATATTATTTGCTGTAACTCTACTCAGGTTTTGATGCTCAGTTTCAGCTAAATAACTTTATTGGACGTGTTGCTTTGGGCAAACTGTTGAGCGTATGAATTTAATTAATGTATTGCAATAGTGTTCTCAAGCTAGCCTAATTATTTTGCTGAGGAATCGAATTTATGAATAAAAAGGTTTAGGCTTTTGTTAGGCAAAATACTAATATTCCTCTATGAAAAAGAGAAATATGAGTCAATGAGCACGTAGGCCAGTTATTTGCCAACCTTTTTCTACTTCATTCATTACAGCCTTTTCCACTTCATTTTGTTATGATTTAAAGCTTACAATGAACGGGATAGCTGGTTCATTATCTACATTGTCTGTAACAATAACAACCTTGGGTCGAGAACGACCTCGTAACGTTTCCCAGCTCGTAAACTATTTACCAAATACAGACTAAGCCGCCATGACCAAACAAAATGTACAGGTTTTGTTACGTAAGTGATAGATTAATCCCGGCCTGTAGCCAGGTAATGCTTTATCGTTACCCTCAGACCTGTGAATCAGCCAGTAACATTGGCCTGCTGATGTTACTTACCAACTACTAATTATGAAGTCGTGTTAAGACTTATTACTCCATTACTCTTATTACTACTTATTACTTACTACTTATTACTCTTATTTGGGAGCCGGTCGGCCGAGCGGACAGCATGCTGGACTTGTGATCCTGTGGTCCTGGGTTCGATCCCAGACGCCGGCGAGAAACAATGGGCAGAGTTTCTTTCACCCTATGCCCCTGTTACCTAACAGTAAAATAGGTACCTGGGTGTTAGTCAGCTGTCACGGGCTGCTTCCTGGGGGTGGAGGCCTGGTCGAGGACCGGGCCGGGGACACTAAAAAAGCCCCGAAATCATCTCAAGATAACCTCAAGATAACCTCCATCCATAATATTGATCTTTACTTATTATAAAATGGTTGACGCAGTTGTTGAGTATTACTCTTCGTAATGGATCTAACTAACATTACACAGGAAGGTGGTAGCCTAGTGCGCACGAAAATAGTGACTCGACGTTTTTGTTTTTTTAGATTTCATTAGTTTGTGTTGCGTAATGTCAAATGAAAGACAACGGCAAACATTTGGTAAATTACCGAATATTAGGACACTTGAATATTGTAACCATATGTTGGTTTATTATCAAGATATTTAGACCTGTTCAGAGAACTGTATATTACAGATCATTTTCAGGAAGTTTCTGGGTTTATTTCTATGTTTATACATTTGAGTGGTGTAGCCATGGCGGACCCCGCGTCGAGACTACAGTCCTCGCCCATGTTGACCAGACCACACTAGAAAGTTGAAGGGACGACGACGTTTCGGTCCGTCCTGTGGGAAAAACCTGCTGTGATTGATATAAGAGGAGACTGCCAGGGACTTGTACTGAACTAGATTAAAAAATTACTGACTGCAAATTAATTCAACTAAAATCTCTAGCTAGGGTCGTAAATCCTAGCTCCTCTTTTCCTAATGACAGATAATGGGCTGTAAGGGGCAGGTGGGGTGAGTGAATTAGTTGATAGGTTGATTGCAGTTCCACGTCCACCTGCCAACAGGTATCTCACATCAGCTTGTATTTTATACAAGGATAAGATTTTATAATTCAGTTATATAACTGAACACTGGCTCTGTTTAAATCAGAGATTTAAACATACACAGTCTAGCCTAGCACCTTAGCAATTAACAGCCAATACACTTATACTTTAAACAACTTAAATTGTAAATTGTAAAGTATGATAAATGACCTAAATATGGTCTAAGTACTGTTACTGAGTACTAAAATTATATTCAATTAAATGAACTTATATGATTACTTAAAAAATAACTAAGCAAGCAATTGTTAACTTAATTTATATATTCAAGTATATGCAATGTATATGATCAATGTATATGATTCAATACAGTCAGCTTGTTGAATCTCTTCCTACACTCTGGACACTCATGAGTATTTGTTTACTTACTGTGACAATCTTTTCTGACACTGGACACTCATGAGGTTCAGAGCTTGGATAAGATTCTGCTGTACCACAATATTAATAATAAACTCACAGAAATATGAGGCGTTGCCTCGCCTTTTTACCGAAAGACAGATTTATAGAATATTAAAGTCACAAGCATACAATTGGCCAATCATATACCAAAATAACATTCAATATACTTCTCTGCCAGTCGGGTGCCTGTCTGACAAGTGTGCCAGACTGAATAACTCTCTTGGCGAGTTTAGGCACGATATTTTATAAATCAGCGTTGCTGTATGATCTAGTAGCGTCGCTACGGATATTGGACTGCGTTGCAGAAGATAACAATGAAGATTAGGGATGAGATTAGGGATGAAGGTGGAGACCGCGTCACTAAATGCTCCACTTCACTCTTATTTTACATAAATGTTCTAGGATTTTCCTTGTTGATATATTGTCCAGGTACTCCCCCAGTTCTAGAGAGTGTTCACTGGTGATAATGATATTAGATAAGGTGTCCTCAGCCAAAAATGTTCGCTAAGGGACCGTCACGTGTACACTGTTGTGTAAACATACGCGCTCTGCCCGCGGGCTGTGGTGGGCGCTTCTCTGCCGAGATGCCCCCCCCATCCCCCTTGAAAAGGGGGTAGCTTAGAATGAATATCGATTGATTATTTTTACAGTCTAGACTTATGATTGAGATAAGATGTGATTATAATAAAATTAGATATAGGATTTAAAGATTATAAGTAGTACTTGATAATACCACTGACTCTTAATAAGGATTCGATTTTATCTCTACCGGATACTACGTCAGTGTTCCAACAAATTTTTAATTAACAAATCCTTCTAGAAGCTTCTGGATCCTTGAAAGAACATGCACTAAGTCACGTAGGCATCTATAGGGCCCTATGGCGTACGTGATCATAGTGGCATTGTCATCTAGGATCAAGCTGTATTGTGAATCTATTGTGATTCTGATATGATTCTGATATGATATAGATTTGATTTGATATGATATTGATATGATATAGAAATAATACATTTCTTAGATGATTATTAGATATGGTGGGTAAAATTTCCCACACGTCCTGGACCATTCTCAAGTCGATTGTGGGCCATTCTCACAATCGACTGAGAGTGGTCCAGGACGGACCGAAACGCTGTCGTCCTTTCACTTTCTAGTGTGTGGTTTGGTCAACATACTTCAGCCATGTTATTGTGACTCCTCGCCCATGCCTGCTGGCCCTATGTTATTCAGTAACACAGATTCCAACCTGACACCTGAGTCAGTTTGCACTGTGAGGTGTGCCTTACAAGCTGGGATGTAGGCTTGAAGGAGGGACCCCGGCTACTGATCACATAGCCTTTTATTAGCAATCACCCAAAATAATGAAGAATTTCTGGCACAACATAGCTAGCTCTTGATACACTATGTACGCCCTTCATATAGTCTAGGGCAACTGCATAAATATACATATACTTAAATGTGTTATCAAACAAAAGTTGGCCAGCGAGCTCAGATAAGTAGGCCAAAGTTTTTACATCGCCCAGTGATCTAGGCCCTAATGCGTACCTGCCAGGCCTAAAATTTTACATAGGGGGGCTAAAACGTCCAAAAATGATAGAATCTCCGAATGAAATATACAAAATATGGATTTTTGTACTCTAAATTTGTTTCTTTTGAACTGTTGGTACTTGTAAATAGCATCAAGAGTGAAACAAGACTAACGATAAACCTAACTCGTCCTTGGTTAACAATCGTAGGAGTAGCATGTGCTGGATGTAGCATGCTCAGAGTGTGCAGATATCTCGACCCATCCCTCAGGAATGATAGTACTTATAGTAACTATCTTGTGGAAAGTACCAGTATGTATTATCGTGGACCACCAGCAAACCACTTTTTGTATTTTAAATTTTATAGTCAGGAAAAATCAAGTTAAAAACAATTTTAAATATTTCTAGACCTAGTATAGGACATATGTACTATATTAGGCCTGATATAGCGTGTATTAGGCCTAGGTTTGTTAGGAGAGGTTAGTTTAGGTCTTATATTTATGTTGTGGTTAAAAAAAACTTCCGGTTTGTTAAAATTCAATAATTTAAGCTAACTTTCTGGTGGTCCATCACTACATATTGGTACCTTCCATTAAATAGTTAATATAAGTACTTTCATTTCAGGAGAATGACTGAAATGTCTATAACGTCATAGTATGATTAGTTTATATTAGTTCTACTTCTAATTGTCTCATCATCTTAATTTGTTTATATAAGTTGTGCCAATATGTCTTAGCGTTCTAATACTAAGCCAAAATTAGTCTTTACAGTATATCACTTTTCACATTTTAAGCTAAATGGCACTCACTTTATGCCTAAAATGTAAGTTTAAGTTAGACTGCGGTTGACCTGTTTAGTCCAGCCAGTATTGTAATGATTTGTATAAGTTGTTACGATTAAAGATTTTGATTTTGATAATGACAATATCTACGTGGTGTGTTATTGTGACTCTTATGTTCAATTAAATTCAATGTTTATTCAAAAGAATGTGTGTACAAAGAACATAAGAGAGATTGTAGAGACAGGAATTACACATACTAATGAAGCCACTATTATGCAAAGCATATCCGGCAAAACAAACGTACGTATGTAACGTAGTGTAATTTTGGTGTAAACTTAACCAATTATAAATGTGAAATCATTTATGAATAAAGTTTTTGATTTATACGTACATATATGTACTCTATTATGCCTAAAATTGCAAATATTAGGCCTAAGAATGCTTATATTAGACCTAAGAAAGATTAGGTTAGCTTTTTTGCAGTTTTTTTTGCAACAGTCCTTATTTGTGTGCGTATACTAAAGTCACCATCAATGTCAGAGGAAGAGTTATATACTAAAATACTCGTATATTATTGCCTCTTATTATATTACTGTACGTTTTCCATATATCATGACTCATTTTGTTTATAGGCTTTTTGAGACTCATTTTAAATATAATAGGGACTGAGAGGGGAGGCAGGAACCAGAGTCGATAGATTCGATCACAGGCTAAAACGCCAACAAATGTGATCAAGAAGCCGTTGGAGGTTAGGCTTTTTTTTTGTCTTTATTTGTAACAAGTTTTCCGAGTTTTTGTACTGGCTGTAACGTTGTTGTTGTCCTTGTCGTACGCTTAACGGGTCGTAGGCTGGAATTACGGAAATAATTATGTAATTATGTCTGATAATTTCGTGATAGGTTGTTCTTATATTGCTTACGTTTAATTTGTAGTAAATGGCAGTTGGGATTTTGAATGTAACGGTGATTTGGCAGAGAATTTGTGGCGTTATAATATATCGTGTCTTGGACAATAAGATATGAATTGTGGCTGTATATTGATATAATGTTTAATGTTTGCATATATATATATATATATATATATATATATATATATATATATATATATATATATATATATATATATATATATATATATATATATATATATATACTATTGATGAATTGGCCGTATAATATTGTGAATAATATTGCGGCCGTACGATGCGGGATCGAACCTGCATCCCTCGACTCCCTAGGCACACGCACTACTAACTTCAACCATGATGACTGCCTGGGAAGTCCAGACACGCAGGTTCGATCCCATCATAAGGCCGAAATATATTGACAAATAATCATCAGGTTCATGTGAGTTCATCGTACCTTAAGATATCTTAACATTCATGCTTAACGATGTATGGAGGAGTTTGAGATGCTTAGGTAACTGTAGAGGGAAAAGTAAGGTGGCGTGGTGGTAGAGACAGAGTCGCGTTGCCCACAGTCCAGTTTCTGTTACTATTCCAGTTATTACTATTATTATTACTACAGTTACTATAGGTAAACCAGTTTACCTATAGTAACTGGTTTAACCTATAAACTGGTTTACCTATAGTAACTGTTTATTTATCCAGTTTACCTATAGGACTTTATTTACCCAGTTTACCTATAGGACTTTATTTACCCAGTTTACTGGGCAAACTGTTTGCAATAATATAATTCTTGCAGGAGGATTTAGTTTTGTGGGAAACATAATTGTGTTACAGTATGTCAGCAATTTAAATAATTGTTTTAAATTAAACTTTTTAGCCAAACGTGGCAATATTATGTCTTACTATTTAGAAATGAAGGCCAACATTAAGAATAAATTGTTAGGAAAATAAGACAAGCGTTAGATAGAATGATTTTATAATAATTCCCGTTGTCGGGACAGGAAGCCTTTATCTAGGCCTATAGAGGTCCTTTCCAGGCGTGCTATCGACCTTTCCAGGATGCATTCCAAAACCACCTAACTCGGTTAACTATTTAACTGCTAAGTGAACAGAAGGTATCAGATGAAAAAAAACGTGCCCAACTGTTTCTGTTCAGTCCGAGGATTGTGAGCCGAGGAGAAAGGCCAGAGTGTGTGTGTATGAGAAACAATAATCCCGGATGTGAGTAATAACGCCGCATAGGAAGGAAGGTTTTGTGGTCCAAGACCAATGTATAGCCTTCTGTTGTGAGAGGCTATAGTGTGTTAGGTGTTGGGAGAGGTTAGAGTAACTCCACTCGTCACTCTAACATTTCCCTCGACTTTTCTCTGCTAATAACAACTACAACATTATTATTTCACTTAATTCCTGTCTGAGAAGAATGACAGTAACTATTACAAGTAAATGCCAAAAAATCAAATATGAAGATTTAAACTATATAAACGTTTTACCAGTTTTCGTATTAGTAATGTTATAGTAATTAGTAATGTCTCAATTATTACATTAACTATCATTAACATTGTCCATAAATGCTAGTAATATGATTTTTACCGTGAGAAAACTTGCCATTTTAATTCCACCATTAGATGCAAACTAGGCTGTTTGTTATGGTGGCTCAACTGTATAAGGCTTGGACTTGAAGAGACCGACTCGTCTAATATTGGAACTTCACAGAAATGAATACAAATATATATTCGAACACCTTGGTAATCCTTTGTGAGTCAGTGGTATTAACTATAAAAATTGGGATGTATAATTTGAGTAATTACACAGTATCGTAGGCATACTTTACAAATATTTTTAAGGAATCGTTGCCATATATTTCTTCCAAGAGGGACTTGGTACGTAACAACACTTTTTGATGTACGAGGTAAATATATTAGTTACGGCAAATCATATAAACAAATATATATGATGTTGATGAGAATCTTTCGCGTTACTATACTAATTGGTCCGTTTCTACTGGCAGTTTTGAAACGGGTAGCACAACCAGGGTTTTATAATTATATTTATATATTATTAATAAGGAGAGACAATGGTGGCCCCTGACAGAGAATGTTATAGGAGGTAATGAGGGAATTTTTAGTGGTTATAATGTAATTGACACCGTCGATCACATAGCATGAGATATAGTGCTATGATAATGTAATTTAGGAAGGAATGGACGTTTTTAAGTTGGGTGATTAAATTTGGGACGTGGATGACGTAATTCGGGAAGGATATGACGTAATTTACAACGGTTATGACGTAAATCGGGACGGTGATTACGTAATTCAGGACAGATGTGACATAATTGAGGAAATAAGAGATTAACTAATTACTGGAAGCGGTGACGTATGGAGAAATAATGTAATTATTGTGGAAACAATTGAAACAGAGGTGGTTTAGGGCTGTGGCGGTGGCGCTGGGTTAATAGGCTGGGCAATAAGCTGGTGACTTGATTACCAGAGTGGTAGTGAGTGTTGACTCCACGCGTTGTGTTGAAGATGTGTGTAGTGATGTGTCTTGTCACGCCCACCTTCCTCCTGCCCTCTCACGCCCACCTTCCTCCTGCCCTCTCACATCCACCTTCCTCCTGCTCTCTCACATCCACCTTCCTCCTGCCCTCTCACATCCACCTTCCTCCTGCTCTCTCACGCCCACCTTCCTCCTGCCCTCTCACATCCACCTTCCTCCTGCCCTCTCACATCCACCTTCCTCCTGCCCTCTCACATCCACCTTCCTCCTGCCCTCTAACATCCACCTTCCTCCTGCCCTCTCACATCCACCTTCCTCCTGCCCTCTCACATCTTCCTTTCCTGTCACACTATCATTTCTCCTCTTTTGTACCTCCCTCCTGCTCCTCCTTTCTCTCCCTCCCAGCCTCTCCCCAAACTCTCCCTCCCGGTCTCTCCCCCTTCTCCCCTCCCTAACGCCTTCTCCATATCCCCTCTGTCCGCTTTGCCACAGGATTTGGGTCTGATGAAGCGCCTCCAAGCCGCTTTGAAGACTATTCCCAACAGACACACACCAATTTGACGGCTCGGCGCCAAAATACGGGTTTTCCGCACTGTCCGTATGGCATCATTTCACTTCTCTCGCCCGGGAATTTCCGCCTGTTGTGGCGGCTGGTCGTAGCACTCTCTTGCCCTAGCCTCGTGCAGTTGGGGAGGGGAAAATATGTAGGTATTCAGAGGAGATGCGTGTTGATTTTGCCCCTCGAAAATGGTTCACGTCCATTAGCTGAGGGGCAGAAAGGGAACAGGGTAAAAAGTTAAATGAGGANAGCACCACCATCCCCAGCACTGTGCTTCCAGCACCACCATCCCCAACACTGTAGCTTCCAGCGCCACTACCCCCAGCACTGTAGCTTCCAGCACCACCATCCCCAGCACTGTAGCTTCCAGCACCACCATCCCCAGCACTGTAGCTTCCAGCACCACCATCCCCAGCACTGTAGCTTCCAGCACCACCATCCCCAGCACTGTAGCTTCCAGCACCACCATCCCCAGCACTGTAGCTTCCAGCACCACCATCCCCAGCACTGTAGCTTCCAGCACCACCACCCCCCAGCACTGTAGCTTCCAGCAACCACCACCCCAGCACTGTAGCTTCCAGCACCACAATCCCCAGCACTGTAGCTTCCAGCACCACCATCCCCAGCACTGTAGCTTCCAGCACCACCATCCCCAGCACTGTAGCTTCCAGCACCACCACCATCCCCAGCACTGTAGCTTCCAGCACCACCACCACCCCAAGCACTGTAGCTTCCAGCACCACCATCCTCAGCACTGTAGCTTCCAGCACCACCATCCCCAGCACTGTAGCTTCCAGCACCACCATCCCCAGCACTGTAGCTTCCAGCACCACCATCCCCAGCACTGTAGCTTCCAGCACCACCATCCCCAGCACTGTAGCTTCCAGCACCACCATCCCCAGCACTGTAGCTTCCAGCACCACCATCCTTAGCACTGTAGCTTCCAGCACCACCATCCCAGCACTGTAGCTTCAGCACCACCATCCCCAGCACTGTAACTTTCAGCACCACCATCCCCAGCACTGTAGCTTCCAGCACCACCATCCCCAGCACTGTAGCTTCCAGCACCACCATCCCCAGCACTGTAGCTTCCAGCACCACCATCCCCAGCACGGTAGCTTCCAGCACGACCATCCCCAGCACGGTAGCTTCCAGCACCACCACCACCCCCAGCACTGTAGCTTCCAGCACCACCATCCCCAGCACTGTAGCTTCCAGCACCACCATCCCCAGCACTATAGCTTCCAGCACGACCATCCCCAGCACTGTAGCTTCCAGCACGACCATCCCCAGCACTGTAGCTTCCAGCACCACCATCCCCAGCACTGTAACTTCCAACACCACCATCCCCAGCACTGTAGCTTCCACCACCACCATCCCCAGCACTGTAGCTTCCACCACCACCATCCCCAGCACTGTAGCTTCCACCACCACCATCCCCAGCACGGTAGCTTCCACCACCACCATCCCCAGCACGGTAGCTTCCAGCAGCACCATCCCCAGCACTGTAGCTTTCAGCACCATCACCCCCAACACTGTAGCTTCCAGCACCACCATCCCCAACACTGCAGCTTCCAGCACCGCTTCGTCCAGCTCAACACAGACCACAGCTTGATGCTGTAGTGCTGGAGGTGCTGAACGTTGTAGTGCTTTGTGTAGCCGTGCAGTAGGTGGTGGTGGTGCTGGGGTTGGCGCTGGTGGCTCTTGTAGTGCCGGTGGGGTGGCGGTACTTCAAGCTGTAGTGTTGAGTGTGAATGTTGTGCAATATGGGGGGTGTTGCAGGTGTGGTGATCTTGTGGTGGTGTTGGAGGTTTTGCAGGCGAGGAGTGTTGGAGGTATTGAAAGTCTTGGTGTTGATGATGGCGTGTTGGAGGTAATACTGTTGATGGTGGTTATGTAGCTGATGGTAGTGGTGGTGGTGGTTGTGGTGCCAGTGGTGGTTGTGGTGTAGATGGTAGTGCTAGTGGTGGTGGTGCTTGAGGTGCTGATGCTGAAGGTGGTGGTGTTGTAGGTGGTGATGGTGAAACAACCAGAGGAAGGGGTACTTCAGGATATGGTGATGGTGAAACAGCCAGTGGAAGGGGTGCTTCAGGATATGGTGATGGTGAAACAGCCAGTGGAAGGGGTGCTTCAGGATATGGTGATGGTGAAACAACCAGTGGAAGGGGTACTTCAGGATATGGTGATGGTGAAACAGCCAGTGGAAGGGGGTCTTCAGGATATGGTGATGGTGAAACAACCAGTGGAAGGGGTGCTTCAGGATATGGTGATGGTGAGACAGCCGGTGGAAGGGGTGCTTCTGGATATGGTGATGGTGAGACAGCCGGTGGAAGGGGTGCTTCTGGATATGGTGATGGTGAGACAGCCGGTGGAAGGGGTGCTTCTGGATATGGTGATGGTGAGACAGCCGGTGGAAGGGGTGCTTCTGGATATGGTGATGGTGAAACAGCCAATGGAAAGAGTGCTTCAGGATATGGTGATGGTGAGACAGCCAGTGGAAGGGTTCTTCTGGATATGGTGATGGTGAGATAGCCGGTGGAAGGGGTGCTTTAGGGTATGGTGATGGTGAAACAGCCAGTGGAAGGGGTGCTTTAAGGTATGGTGATGGTGAAACAGCCAGTGGAAGGGGTGCTTCTGGATATGGTGATGGTGAGACAGCCGGTGGAAGGGGTGCTTCTGGATATGGTGATGGTGAGACAGCCGGTGGAAGGGGTGCTTCTGGATATGGTTATGGTGAAACAGCCAGTGGAAGGGGTGCTTTAGGGTATGGTGATGGTGAAACAGCCAGTGGAAGGGGTGCTTCAAGTAGTGGTGGTACGGAGGGTTTGGGAAGCGTTGCAGGACTCGGTGGGGGAGGCGGGTTAGGAGGCGGTGCAGGAGGCCGGGCTTCAAGAGTCTCATGTCTCTGGCAGCCCGCAAGCCACCATTGTTGGCGGGAGCAGCGGTGGGACGGCGCGGCGCCCCCACGCCTCCGGCTCCAAGTCCCAGAGTGCAACCTCGAGGCAGCTATGCTTTAAGCTCTCCTGTTCGAATGTTCATAATCTTATCGATTTTTGCATCACAGGTTCCCAAGACGCCGACTGTCTCTCCATTATGGAGCTTTACGCGTCCTGTTCCCTTAGGTAGAGACTGGGGGGGAACGTAGTCGCTGAAGGCTCTACTGAAGGCTTCTTTAAACATGTAATTCACTCTGGTGGTAACATTTGCAAGATTTATGACATTTAATCATTGAACAGTGATTTTGAATGAGATGTTGCTCCTCGGTTGGTGAAGTTGTTGCAAATACTGATCTAAATCCACTCGCTGAATCAAGCTCACGGCATTATTTTTCAGAGTATTTTCTTTAAGCGACCTGTTTCCCCTCCCGCTACTCGTTCTAAGCCCCGCCCACTTATGTTGACGTAATCTCTGGCGACCGCCTGCCATTGGGCGACACCCCGAGGTGGGCGCCCTCGCCAACCAATCAAACCGCCATCGCGCCGATTATGAACCAATGATCTTGCGCTTACCCAGCATATCGACATGAATTCAGAAGTGTGGCGGCCTGCGCGGACCAACCAGGGCGCCGCCACCGCGTCCCCTCGCCTCGCGCCGACGACTTCCCTCCTGGCGCCACGCGAAGGGACCCGTCGCCAGTCCCAGCTCAAGACCTCCAACTCCGGACCACGACACGCAGTAAGTGCTCCCTTTTGACTTTCTCTTAAGTGTCTCGGTGACCCGGCAAGTGTGCACTCTGTGTTAGATGTGCACTCTGTCTTAGAAAGTGTTCTGGAGTGCTCGGAAACCCCAGTTGCAAGTGCTTGATCAGGCGGCGCCAAGCAGGAAGGTTTACGAGAGCAACCGGTTGCGATCTTGGGCCAAGTTATCTCTCCAGTGATTATTATTCCTTCTGAGGGTAAAACATGGCCGATAGGATCTGTATCGTTCACTCCATCAACATAAGGCTATAGACCGGGTGTCATTTGGCGCCTTCCTGGCCTCATTACGGCTAATAATGCCATTGTTTGTTGTGAGATGAGAGGAAAGATGCCCAGGTATCTAGATGTGGTGCCATGGGCAGGATTTTCCTGGAAGGGGTAGAGGGGTATGCACAGAGAGGGTAGGTAGATTGAGGGCAGGGGACGGGGGAGGCGGGTGGATGGACTGTTGCGAGAGAGAGAGAGGGGGGAGGAGAGTAACCAATATGGATTAGAAGGGGGGAGGGAAGGGGTTAAAAGAGAGAAAGAGGGGAGGGGAGACTGGGCATGTGCAGGTGAGGAAGAGAGAGCAGGGGGGTATGTGGGGGGGGGGGGTGGGGGCTGTGACTGAATTACAATAAAAATGATGAAACTGTGGAATTGAGGGAGAGGGAGCGGGAGGAGGAGGAGGAGGTAAGGAGAGGAGTGACCTCACTGGAGACCAAGACACACTTAAAAGAGACCCAAGGAACCACTAATTAGGAGTGAGGAAGAAATAAAAGGACACAAAAGAGGAGAGGAACAACAAAATATCTTGGAAGAGGAGAATAGAGGTAGCGTAGAATTAATGAAGCAGAAGTTAACAAAGCAGTGATGATATTTGATCAATGAACAAAGGTGCTCTGCAAGATTCTTTCTCAGCGTCCTGCTCTCTCTCACTCATCTCTATCATCTAGAACCATGTTATTTCTTGCAACAAGTCGGCATTCATTTAGAAAATAATATATAAACAAAAATTAAATGATTGTGTGTTACAGTATTTCAGATTGAGAACAATATTCTTCTTAATTGGAAGAATTGATCTTAAAAGCCAGTTTGTGTTGACTTAGAGTAATACTCTTCTCTTACAGCAATATTCACATTATGAAATATTCTCCCTATTACAAGTAATATTCTATGCAAAAGCAGCACCTTTTTAGACAAAAGTATCTTCTTTAATGTGGGTATTTTAGGCAAGATAATCTTTGTTGTAATCATCTGATCATTGAAAATTGCAATGAAAAGTAGTTTTACAAGAACTGTTTGGCAGGAAGCTCATTGTATGGTGAGTGGCATCACTGTGCTGGGGGGCAGTATGGTGAGTGGCATCACTGTGCTGGGGGGCAGTATGGTGAGTGGCATCACTGTGCTGGGGGGCAGTATGGTGAGTGGCATCACTGTGCTGGGGGGCAGTATGGTGAGGGGGCATCACTGTACTGGGGGCAGTATGGTGAGTGGAATCACTGTGCTGGGGGCAGTATAGTGAGTGGCATCACTGTGCTGGGGGGCAGTATGGTGAGGGGGCATCACTGTGCTGGGGGGCAGTATGGTGAGGGGCATCACTGTGCTGGGAGCAGTATGGTGAGTGGCATCACTGTGCTGGGGGGCAGTATGGTGAGTGGCATCACTGTGCTGGGGGCAGTATGGTGAGTGGCATCACTGTGCTGGGGGCAGTATGGTGAGTGGCATCACTGTCTTGGGGGCAATATGATGAGTGACTTCACTGTGCCGTGGGCCAGTATGGTGAGTGGCATCACTGTGATCGGGGCAGTATGGTGAGTGGCATCACTGTGCTGGGGGCAGTATGGTGAGTGGCATGACTGTGTTGGGGGCAGTATGGTGAGTAGCATCATTGTGCCGGGGGGCAGTATGGTGAGTGGCATCACTGTGCTGGGGGCAGTATGGTGAGTGGCATCACTGTGTTGGGGGCAGTATGGTGAGTGGCATCATTGTGCCGGGGGGCAGTATGGTGAGTGGCATCACTGTGTTTGGGGCAGTATGGTTAGTGGCATCACTGTGTTGGGGGCAGTATGGTGAGTGGCATCACTGTGTTGGGGCAGTATGGTGAGTGGCATCACTGTGCTGGGGGCAGTATGGTGAGTGGCATCACTGTGTTGGGGCAGTATGGTGAGTGGCATCACTGTGTTGGGGGCAGTATGGTGAGTGGCATCACTGTGTTGGGGGCAGTATGGTGAGTAGCATCATTGTTCTGGGGGCAGTATGGTGAGTGGCATCACTGTGTTGGGGGCAGTATGGTGAGTGGCATCACTGTGTTGGGGGCAGTATGGTGAGTGGCATCACTGTTCTGGAGGCAGTATGGTGAGTGGCTTCACTGTGTTGGGGGCAGTATGGTGAGTGGCATCACTGTGTTGGGGAGGGAGTATGGTGAGTGGCATCACTGTTCTGGAGGCAGTATGGTGAGTGGCATCACTCTGTTGGGGCAGTATGGTGAGTGGCATCACTTTGCCACAGGCAGTATGGTGTGTGGCTTCACTGTGCCGGGGGGCAGAATGGTGAGTGTTGGGTCACTGTGGTGAGTCACTGTGTAGGGGGCAGTATGGTGAGTGGCATCATGTGTTGGGGGCTGTATGGTGAGTGGCATCACTGTTTGGGGGGCAGTATGGTGAGTGGCATCACTGTGTTGGTGGCAGTATGGTGAGTGGCATCATTGTGTTGGGGCAGTATGGTGAGTGGCATTACTGTTTGGGGGGCAGTATGGTGAGTGGCTTCACGGTGTGGGGACAGTATGGTGAGTGGCTTCACGGTGTTGGGGACAGTATGGTGAGTGGCTTCACGGTGTTGGGGACAGTATGGTGAGTGGCTTCACGGTGTTGGGACAGTATGGTGAGTGGCTTCACGGTGTTGGGGACAGTATGGTGAGTGGCATCACTGTTCTGGAGGCAGTATGGTGAGTGGCTTCACTGTGCCGTGGGCCAGTATGGTGAGTGGCATCACTGTGCAGGGGGCAGTATGGTGAGTGGCATCACTGTGCAGGGGCAGTATGGTGAGTGGCATCACTGTGCCGGGGGGCAGTATGGTGAGTGGCATCACTGTGTTGGGGGCAGTATGGTGAGTGGCATCACTGTGTTGGAGCAGTATGGTGAGTGGCATCACTGTGTTGGGGCAGTATGGTGAGTGGCATCACTGTGTTGGGGGGGTAGTATGGTGAGTGGCATCACTTGTTGAGGGCAGTATGGTGAGTGGCATAATGTGCTGGGTCAGTATGGTGAGTTGCATCGCTGTGTTTGGGCTGTATGGTGAGTGGCATCACTATGCTGAGGGTAGTATGGTGAGTGGCATCACTGTGTTGGGGCAGTATGGTGAGTTGCATCGCTGTGTTTGGGCTGTATGGTGAGTGGCATCACTATGCTGAGGGTAGTATGGTGAGTGGCATCACTGTGTTGGGGGCAGTATGGTGAGTGGCATCACTGCTGGAGTCAGTATGGTGAGTGGCATCACTGTGTTGGGGGCAGTATTGTGAGTGGCATCACTGCTGGAGGCAGTATGGTGAGTGGCATTACTGTCTTGAGGGCAGTATGGTGAGAGGCATCACTCTGTTGGTGGCAGTATGGTGTCATCACTGTGTTGGGGCAGTATGGTGAGTGGCATCAGTCTGTTGGGGGCAGTATGGTGAGTGGCATCACTGTGTTGGGACAGTATGGTGAGTGGCATCACTGTGTTGGAGCAGTATGGTGAGTGGCATCACTGTGTTGGGGGTAGTATGGTGAGTGGCATCACTTTGTTAAGGGCAGTATGGTGAGTGGCATCACTGTGCTGGGGGCAGTATGGTGAGTGGCATCACTGTGTTGGGGTAGTATGGTGAGTGGCGTCACTGTGTTGGGGCAGTATGGTGAGTGGCATCATTGTGCCGGGGGGCAGTATGGTGAGTACCATCACTGTGTTGGGGGCAGTATGGTGAGTGGTATCATTGTGTTGGGGGGGGGTAGTATGGTGAGTGGCATCACTTTGTTGGGGTAGTATGGTGAGTGACATCACTGTGTTGGGGGCAGTATGGTGAGTGGCATTATTGTGCCGGGGGCAGTATGGTGAGTACTATCACTGTCTTGGGGCAGTATGGTGAGTGGCGTCACTGTGCTGGAGGGTAGTATGGTGAGTGGCATCACTGTGTTGGGGGCAGTATGGTGAGTGGCATCACTGTGCTGGGGGCAGTATGGTGAGTTGCATCGCTGTGTTTGGGCTGTATGGTGAGTGGCATCACTGTGTTGGGGCAGTATGGTGAGTGGCATCACTGTGTTGGGGGCAGTATGGTGAGTGGCATCACTGCTGGAGGCAGTATGGTGAGTGGCAACACTCTGTTGGGGCAGTATGGTGAGTGGCATTACTGTCTTGAGGGTAGTATGGTGAGTGGCATCACTCTGTTGGTGGCAGTATGGTGTCATCACTGTTGGGGCAGTATGGTGAGTGGCATAAGTCTGTTGGGGGCAGTATGGTGAGTGGCATCATTGTGTTGGGGGCAGTATGGTGAGTGGCATCACTCTGTTGGGGCAGTATGGTGTCATCAGTGTGTTGGGGGCGGTATGGTGTCATCACTGTGTTGGGGGCAGTATGGTGTCATCACTGTGTTGGGGGCAGTATGGTGTCATCACTGTGTTGGGGCAGTATGGTGTCATCACTGTGTTGGGGCAGTATGGTGGCATCACTCTGTTGGGGGCAGTAAGGTGTCATCACTGTGTGGGGGGCAGTATAGTGTCATCACTCTGTTGGGGCAGCATGGTGAGTGGCATCGCTGTGTTGGGGAAGTATGGTGAGTTGCATCACTGTGTTGGGGCAGTATGGTGAGTGGCATCACTGTGTTGGGGGAAGTATTGTGAGTGGCATCACTGTGTTGGGGCAGTATGGTGAGTGGCATCATTGTGCTGGGGGCAGTATGGGAGTGGCATCACTGTGTTGGGTAGTATGGTGAGTGGCAATCACTGTGTTGGGGCAGTATGGTGAGTGGCATCACTGTGCTGGGGGCAGTATGGTGAGTGGCATCACTGTGTTGGGGGCAATATGGTGAGTGGCATCACTGTGCTGGGGGCAGTATGGTGAGTGGCATCACTGTGTTGGGGGCAATATGGTGAGTGGCATCACTGTGTTGGGGGGCAGTATGGTGAGTGGCATCACTGTGTTGGGGCAGTATGGTGAGTGGCATCACTGTGTTGGGGCAGTATGGTGAGTAGCATCACTGTTGGGGGAAGTATGGTGAGTAGCATTACTGTGTTGGGGGCAGTATGGTGAGTGGCATCACTGTGCTGGGAGGCTGTATGGTGAGTGGCATCACTGTGCTGGGGGGCGTATGGTGAGTGGCATCACTGTGCTGGGGGACTGTATGGTGAGTGGCATCACTCTTCTGGGGGCAGTATGGTGAGTGGCATCACTGTGCTGATGTCAGTATGGTGAGTGGCATCACTGTGCTGGTGTCAGTATGGTGAGTGGCATCACTGTGCTGGGAAGTATGGTGAGTGGCATCACAGTGTTGGGCTTGTATGGTGAGTGGCATCACTGTGCTGGTGTCAGTATGGTGAGTGTCATCACTGTGCTGGGTCAGTATGGTGAGTGGCATCACTGTGCTGCGGGGCAGTATGGTGAGTGGCATCACTGTGCTGGGGGCAGT
>WNGS01169182.1:45427-65394 GCA_020271785.1 Procambarus virginalis
CAGCACCACCACCACCACCCCCCCAGCACTGTAGCTTCCAGCACCACCACCATTCCCAGCACTGTAGCTTCCAGCACCACCATCCCCAGCACTGTAGCTTCCAGCACCACCACCCCCAGCACTGTAGCTTCCAGCACCACCACCCCCAGCACTGTAGCTTCCAGCACCACCACCCCAGCACTGTAGCTTCCAGCACCACCATCCCCAGCACTGTAGCTTCCAGCACCACCACCCCCAGCACTGTAGCTTCCAGCACCACCACCACCCCCAGCACTGTAGCTTCCAGCACCACCACCCCCAGCACTGTAGCTTCCAGCACCACCATCCCTAGCACTGTAGCTTCCAGCACCACCACCCCCAGCACTGTAGCTTCCAGCACCACCACCACCCCCAGCACTGTAGCTTCCAGCACCACCACCCCAGCACTGTAGCTTCCAGCACCACCACCCCCAGCACTGTAGCTTCCAGCACCACCACCATCCCCAGCACAGTAGCTTCCAGCACCACCATCCCCAGCACTGTAGCTTCCAGCACCACCACCTCCAGCACTGTAGCTTCCAGCACCATCATCCCAGCACTGTAGCTTCCAGCACCACCATCCCCAGCACTGTAGCTTCCAGCATCACCATCCCCAACACTGTAGCTTCCAGCACCATCATCCCAGCACTGTAGCTTCCAGCATCACCATCCCCAACACTGTAGCTTCCAGCACCACCATTCCCACACTGTAGCTTCCAGCACAACCATCCCCAGCACTGTAGCTTCCAGCACCACCACCCCAGCACTGTAGCTTCCAGCTCCACCATCCCCAACACTGTAGCTTCCAGCACCACCACCCCAGCACTGTAGCTTCCAGCACCACCATCCCCAGCACTGTAGCTTCCAGCACCACCATCCCCAGCACTATAGCTTCCAGCATCACCATCCCCAGCACTGTAGCTTCCAGCACCACCACCCCCAGCACTGTAGCTTCCAGCACCACCATCCCCAGCACTGTAGCTTCCAGCACCACCATCCCCAACACTGTAGCTTCCATCGCCACTACCCCCAGCACTGTAGCTTCCAGCACCACCATCCCCAGCACTGTGGCTTCCAGCACCACCATCCCCACACTGTAGCTTCCAGCGCCACTACCCCCAGCACTGTAGCTTCCAGCACCACCATCCCCAGCACTGTAGCTTCCAGCACCACCATCCCCAGCACTGTAGCTTCCAGCACCACCATCCCCAGCACTGTAGCTTCCAGCACCACCATCCCCAGCACTGTAGCTTCCAGCACCACCATCCCCAGCACTGTAGCTTCCAGCACCACCATCCCCAGCACTGTAGCTTCCAGCACCACCACCCCCCAGCACTGTAGCTTCCAGCACCACCACCCCAGCACTGTAGCTTCCAGCACCACAATCCCCAGCACTGTAGCTTCCAGCACCACCATCCCCAGCACTGTAGCTTCCAGCACCACCATCCCCAGCACTGTAGCTTCCAGCACCACCATCCCCAGCACTGTAGCTTCCAGCACCACCACCACCCCAGCACTGTAGCTTCCAGCACCACCACCACCCCAGCACTGTAGCTTCCAGCACCACCACCACCCCCAGCACTGTAGCTTCCATCACCACCACCCCAGCACTGTAGCTTCCAGCACCACCACCACCCCCAGCACTGTAGCTTCCAGCACCACCACCACCCCCAGCACTGTAGCTTCCAGCACCACCACCACCCCCAGCACTGTAGCTTCCAGCACCACCACCACCCCCAGCACTGTAGCTTCCAGCACCACCACCATCCCCAGCACTGTAGCTTCCAGCACCACCACCACCCCAGCACTGTAGCTTCCAGCACCACCATACCCAACACTGCAACTTCCAGCACCACCACCACCCCCAGCACTGTAGCTTCCAGCACCACCACCACCCCAGCACTGTAGCTTCCAGCACCACCACCACCCCAGCACTGTAGCTTCCAGCACCACCACCACCCCAGCACTAGCTTCCAGCACCACCACCACCCCCAGCACTGTAGCTTCCAGCACCACCATCCCAAACACTGCAGCTTCCAGCACCACCACCCCCAGCACTGTAGCTTCCAGCACCACCATCCCCAGCACTGTAGCTTTCAGTACCACCACCATCCCCAGCACTGTAGCTTCCAGCACCACCACCACCCCCAGCACTGCAACTTCCAGCACCACCACCCCCAGCACTGTAGCTTCCAGCACCACCACCACCCCCAGCACTGTAGCTTCCAGCACCACCACCACCCCCAGCACTGTAGCTTCCAGCACCACCATCCCAACACTGTAGCTTCCAGCACCGACACCCCCAGCACTGTAGCTTCCAGCACCACCATCCCCAACACTGCAGCTTCCAGCACCACCACCCCCCCAGCACTGTAGCTTCCAGCACCACCACCCCCAGCACTGTAGCTTCCAGCACCACCACCCCAGCACTGTAGCTTCCAGCACCACCACCCACAGCACTGTAGCTTCCAGCACCACCACCCCCAGCACTGTTGCTTCCAGCACCACCATCCCCAGCACTGTAGCTTCCAGCACCACCACCACCACCATCCCCAGCACTGTAGCTTCCAGCACCACCACCACCCCCAGCACTGTAGCTTCCAGCACCACCACCACCCCCAGCACTGTAGCTTCCAGCACCACCATCCCCAACACTGCAGCTTCCAGCTCCACCACCCCCCCAGCACTGTAGCTTCCAGCACCACCACCCCCAGCACTGTAGCTTCCAGCACCACCACCCACAGCACTGTAGCTTCCAGCACCACCACCCCCAGCACTGTTGCTTCCAGCACCACCATCCCCAGCACTGTAGCTTCCAGTACCACCACCATCCCCAGCACTGTAGCTTCCAGCACCACCACCACCCCCAGCACTGTAGCTTCCAGCACCACCACCACCCCCAGCACTGTAGCTTCCAGCACCACCATCCCCAGCACTGTAGCTTTCAGTACCACCACCATCCCCAGCACTGTAGCTTCCAGCACACCACCATCCCCAGCACTGTAGCTTCCAGCACCACCACCCCCCCAGCACTGTAGCTTCCAGCACCACCATCCTCAGCACTGTAGCTTCCAGCACCACCATCCCCAGCACTGTAGCTTCCAGCACCACCATCCCCAGCACTGTAGCTTCCAGCACCACCATCCCCAGCACTGTAGCTTCCAGCACCACCATCCCCAGCACTGTAGCTTCCAGCACCACCATCCCCAGCACTGTAGCTTCCAGCACCACCATCCCCAGCACTGTAGCTTCCAGCACCACCATCCCCAGCACTGTAACTTCCAGCACCACCATCCCCAGCACTGTAGCTTCCAGCACCACCATCCCCAGCACTGTAGCTTTCAGCACCACCATCCCCAGCACTATAGCTTCCAGCACGACCATCCCCAGCACTGTAGCTTCCAGCACCACCATCCCCAGCACTGTAACTTCCAACACCACCATCCCCAGCACTGTAGCTTCCACCACCACCATCCCCAGCACTGTAGCTTCCAGCACCACCATCCCCAGCACGGTAGCTTCCACCACCACCATCCCCAGCACGGTAGCTTCCACCACCACCATCCCCAGCACGGTAGCTTCCAGCAGCACCATCCCCAGCACTGTAGCTTCCAGCACCACCATCCCCAGGACTGTAGCTTCCAGCATCACCATCCCCAGCACTGTAGCTTCCAGCACCACCATCCCCAGCACTGTAGCTTCCAGCACCAACAATCCCTAGCACTGTAACTTCCAGCACCACCATCCCCAGCACTGTAGCTTCCAGCACCACCATCCCCAGCACGGTAGCTTCCACCACCACCATCCCCAGCACTGTAGCTTCCACCACCACCATCCCCAGCACGGTAGCTTCCAGCACCACCATCCCCAGCACTGTAGCTTTCAGCACCATCACCCCCAACACTGTAGCTTCCAGCACCACCATCCCCAACACTGCAGCTTCCAGCACCGCTTCGTCCAGCTCAACACAGACCACAGCTTGATGCTGTAGTGCTGGAGGTGCTGAACGTTGTAGTGCTTTGTGTAGCCGTGCAGTAGGTGGTGGTGGTGCTGGGGTTGGCGCTGGTGGCTCTTGTAGTGCCGGTGGGGTGGCGGTACTTCAAGCTGTAGTGTTGAGTGTGAATGTTGTGCAATATGGGGGGTGTTGCAGGTGTGGTGATCTTGTGGTGGTGTTGGAGGTTTTGCAGGCGAGGAGTGTTGGAGGTATTGAAAGTCTTGGTGTTGATGATGGCGTGTTGGAGGTAATACTGTTGATGGTGGTTATGTAGCTGATGGTAGTGGTGGTGGTGGTTGTGGTGCCAGTGGTGGTTGTGGTGTAGATGGTAGTGCTAGTGGTGGTGGTGCTTGAGGTGCTGATGCTGAAGGTGGTGGTGTTGTAGGTGGTGATGGTGAAACAACCAGAGGAAAGGGTACTTCAGGATATGGTGATGGTGAAACAGCCAGTGGAAGGGGTACTTCAGGATATGGTGATGGTGAAACAGCCAGTGGAAGGGGTGCTTCAGGATATGGTGATGGTGAAACAGCCAGTGGAAGGGGTGCTTCAGGATATGGTGATGGTGAAACAACCAGTGGAAGGGGTGCTTCAGGATATGGTGATGGTGAAACAGCCAGTGGAAGGGGGTCTTCAGGATATGGTGATGGTGAAACAACCAGTGGAAGGGGTGCTTCAGGATATGGTGATGGTGAGACAGCCGGTGGAAGGGGTGCTTCTGGATATGGTGATGGTGAGACAGCCGGTGGAAGGGGTGCTTCTGGATATGGTGATGGTGAGACAGCCGGTGGAAGGGGTGCTTCTGGATATGGTGATGGTGAAACAGCCAATGGAAAGAGTGCTTCAGGATATGGTGATGGTGAGACAGCCAGTGGAAGGGGTGCTTCTGGATATGGTGATGGTGAGACAGCCGGTGGAAGGGGTGCTTTAGGGTATGGTTATGGTGAAACAGCCAGTGGAAGGGTGCTTTAGGGTATGGTGATGGTGAAACAGCCAGTGGAAGGGGTGCTTTAGGGTATGGTGATGGTGAAACAGCCAGTGGAAGGGGTGCTTCAAGTAGTGGTGGTACGGAGGGTTTGGGAAGCGTTGCAGGACTCGGTGGGGGAGGCGGGTTAGGAGGCGGTGCAGGAGGCCGGGCTTCAAGAGTCTCATGTCTCTGGCAGCCCGCAAGCCACCATTGTTGGCGGGAGCAGCGGTGGGACGGCGCGGCGCCCCCACGCCTCCGGCTCCAAGTCCCAGAGTGCAACCTCGAGGCAGCTATGCTTTAAGCTCTCCTGTTCGAATGTTCATAATCTTATCGATTTTTGCATCACAGGTTCCCAAGACGCCGACTGTCTCTCCATTATGGAGCTTTACGCGTCCTGTTCCCTTAGGTAGAGACTGGGGGGGAACGTAGTCGCTGAAGGCTCTACTGAAGGCTTCTTTAAACATGTAATTCACTCTGGTGGTAACATTTGCAAGATTTATGACATTTAATCATTGAACAGTGATTTGAATGAGATGTTGCTCCTCGGTTGGTGAAGTTGTTGCAAATACTGATCTAAATCCACTCGCTGAATCAAGCTCACGGCATTATTTTTCAGAGTATTTTCTTTAAGCGACCTGTTTCCCCTCCCGCTACTCGTTCTAAGCCCCGCCCACTTATGTTGACGTAATCTCTGGCGACCGCCTGCCATTGGGCGACACCCCGAGGTGGGCGCCCTCGCCAACCAATCAAACCGCCATCGCGCCGATTATGAACCAATGATCTTGCGCTTACCCAGCATATCGACATGAATTCAGAAGTGTGGCGGCCTGCGCGGACCAACCAGGGCGCCGCCACCGCGTCCCCTCGCCTCGCGCCGACGACTTCCCTCCTGGCGCCACGCGAAGGGACCCGTCGCCAGTCCCAGCTCAAGACCTCCAACTCCGGACCACGACACGCAGTAAGTGCTCCCTTTTGACTTTCTCTTAAGTGTCTCGGTGACCCGGCGAGTGTGCACTCTGTGTTAGATGTGCACTCTGTCTTAGAAAGTGTTCTGGAGTGCTCGGAAACCCCAGTTGCAAGTGCTTGATCAGGCGGCGCCAAGCAGGAAGGTTTACGAGAGCAACTGGTTGCGATCTTGGGCCAAGTTATCTCTCCAGTGATTATTATTCCTTCTGAGGGTAAAACATGGCCGATAGGTTCTGTATCGTTCACTCCATCAACATAAGGCTATAGACCGGGTGTCATTTGGCGCCTTCCTGGCCTCATTACGGCTAATAATGCCATTGTTTGTTGTGAGATGAGAGGAAAGATGCCCAGGTATCTAGATGTGGTGCCATGGGCAGGATTTTCCTGGAAGGGGTAGAGGGGTATGCACAGAGAGGGTAGGTAGATTGAGGCAGGGGACGGGGGAGGCGGGTGGATGGACTGTTGCGAGAGAGAGAGAGGGGGGAGGAGAGTAACCAATATGGATTAGAAGGGGGGAGGGAAGGGGTTAAAAGAGAGAAAGGGGGGAGGGGAGACTGGGCATGTGCAGGTGAGGAAGAGAGAGCAGGGGGGTATGTGGGGGGGGCTGTGACTGAATTACAATAAAAATGATGAAACTGTGGAATTGAGGGAGAGGGAGCGGGAGGAGGAGGAGGTAAGGAGAGGAGTGACCTCACTGGAGACCAAGACACACTTAAAAGAGACCCAAGGAACCACTAATTAGGAGTGAGGAAGAAATAAAAGGACACAAAAGAGGAGAGGAACAACAAAAATATCTTGGAAGAGGAGAATAGAGGTAGCGTAGAATTAATGAAGCAGAAGTTAACAAAGCAGTGATGATATTTGATCAATGAACAAAGGTGCTCTGCAAGATTTCTTTCTCAGCGTCCTGCTCTCTCTCACTCATCTCTATCATCTAGAACCATGTTATTTCTTGCAACAAGTCGGCATTCATTAGAAAATAATATATAAACAAAATTAAATGATTGTGTGTTACAGTATTTCAAGATTGAGAACAATATTCTTCTTAATTGGAAGAATTGATCTTAAAAGCCAGTTTGTGTTGACTTAGAGTAATACTCTTCTCTTACAGCAATATTCACATTATGAAATATTCTCCCTATTACAAGTAATATTCTATGCAAAAGCAGCACCTTTTTTAGACAAAAGTATCTTCTTTAATGTGGGTATTTTAGGCAAGATAATCTTTGTTGTAATCATCTGATCATGAAATTGCAATGAAAAGTAGTTTTACAAGAACTGTTTGGCAGGAAGCTCATTGTATGGTGAGTGGCATCACTGTGCTGGGGGGCAGTATGGTGAGTGGCACCACTGTGCTGGGGGGCAGTATGGTGAGTGGCATCACTGTGCTGGGGGCAGTATGGTGAGTGGCATCACTGTGCTGGGGGGCAGTATGGTGAGGGGGCATCACTGTACTGGGGGCAGTATGGTGAGTGGCATCACTGTGCTGGGGGGCAGTATAGTGAGTGGCATCACTGTGCTGGGGGGCAGTATGGTGAGGGGGCATCACTGTGCTGGGGGGCAGTATGGTGAGGGGCATCACTGTGCTGGGAGCAGTATGGTGAGTGGCATCACTGTGCTGGGGGGCAGTATGGTGAGTGGCATCACTGTGCTGGGGGCAGTATGGTGAGTGGCATCACTGTGCTGGGGGGCAGTATGGTGAGTGGCATCACTGTCTTGGGGGCAATATGATGAGTGACTTCACTGTGCCGTGGGCCAGTATGGTGAGTGGCATCACTGTGATCGGGGGCAGTATGGTGAGTGGCATCACTGTGCTGGGGGCAGTATGGTGAGTGGCATGACTGTGTTGGGGGCAGTATGGTGAGTAGCATCATTGTGCCGGGGGGCAGTATGGTGAGTGGCATCACTGTGCTGGGGGCAGTATGGTGAGTGGCATCACTGTGTTGGGGGCAGTATGGTGAGTGGCATCATTGTGCCGGGGGGCAGTATGGTGAGTGGCATCACTGTGTTTGGGGCAGTATGGTTAGTGGCATCACTGTGTTGGGGGCAGTATGGTGAGTGGCATCACTGTGTTGGGGCAGTATGGTGAGTGGCATCACTGTGCTGGGGGCAGTATGGTGAGTGGCATCACTGTGTTGGGGGCAGTATGGTGAGTGGCATCACTGTGTTGGGGGCAGTATGGTGAGTGGCATCACTGTGTTGGGGGCAGTATGGTGAGTAGCATCATTGTTCTGGGGGCAGTATGGTGAGTGGCATCACTGTGTTGGGGGCAGTATGGTGAGTGGCATCACTGTGTTGGGGCAGTATGGTGAGTGGCATCACTGTTCTGGAGGCAGTATGGTGAGTGGCTTCACTGTGTTGGGGGCAGTATGGTGAGTGGCATCACTGTGTTGGGGAGGGAGTATGGTGAGTGGCATCACTGTTCTGGAGGCAGTATGGTGAGTGGCATCACTCTGTTGGGGGCAGTATGGTGAGTGGCATCACTTTGCCACAGGCAGTATGGTGTGTGGCTTCACTGTGCCAGGGGGCAGAATGGTGAGTGTTGGGTCACTGTGGTGAGTCACTGTGTAGGGGCAGTATGGTGAGTGGCATCATTGTGTTGGGGGGCTGTATGGTGAGTGGCATCACTGTTTGGGGGGCAGTATGGTGAGTGGCATCACTGTGTTGGTGGCAGTATGGTGAGTGGCATCATTGTGTTGGGGGCAGTATGGTGAGTGGCATTACTGTTTGGGGGGCAGTATGGTGAGTGGCTTCACGGTGTTGGGGACAGTATGGTGAGTGGCTTCACGGTGTTGGGGACAGTATGGTGAGTGGCTTCACGGTGTTGGGGACAGTATGGTGAGTGGCATCACTGTTCTGGAGGCAGTATGGTGAGTGGCTTCACTGTGCCGTGGGCCAGTATGGTGAGTGGCATCACTGTGCAGGGGGCAGTATGGTGAGTGGCATCACTGTGCAGGGGGCAGTATGGTGAGTGGCATCACTGTGCCGGGGGGCAGTATGGTGAGTGGCATCACTGTGTTGGGGGCAGTATGGTGAGTGGCATCACTGTGTTGGAGCAGTATGGTGAGTGGCATCACTGTGTTGGGGCAGTATGGTGAGTGGCATCACTGTGTTGGGGGGGTAGTATGGTGAGTGGCATCACTTTGTTGAGGGCAGTATGGTGAGTGGCATCACTGTGCTGGGGGCAGTATGGTGAGTGGCAACACTGTGTTGGGGGTTAGTATGGTGAGTGGCATCGCTGTGTTTGGGCTGTATGGTGAGTGGCATCACTATGCTGAGGGTAGTATGGTGAGTGGCATCACTGTGTTGGGGGCAGTATGGTGAGTGGCATCACTGCTGGAGTCAGTATGGTGAGTGGCATCACTGTGTTGGGGGCAGTATTGTGAGTGGCATCACTGCTGGAGGCAGTATGGTGAGTGGCATTACTGTCTTGAGGGCAGTATGGTGAGAGGCATCACTCTGTTGGTGGCAGTATGGTGTCATCACTGTGTTGGGGCAGTATGGTGAGTGGCATCAGTCTGTTGGGGGCAGTATGGTGAGTGGCATCACTGTGTTGGGACAGTATGGTGAGTGGCATCACTGTGTTGGGGGGTAGTATGGTGAGTGGCATCACTTTGTTAAGGGCAGTATGGTGAGTGGCATCACTGTGCTGGGGGCAGTATGGTGAGTGGCATCACTGTGTTGGGGTAGTATGGTGAGTGGCGTCACTGTGTTGGGGCAGTATGGTGAGTGGCATCATTGTGCCGGGGGGCAGTATGGTGAGTACCATCACTGTGTTGGGGGCAGTATGGTGAGTGGTATCATTGTGTTGGGGGGGGTAGTATGGTGAGTGGCATCACTTTGTTGGGGTAGTATGGTGAGTGACATCACTGTGTTGGGGGCAGTATGGTGAGTGGCATTATTGTGCCGGGGGGCAGTATGGTGAGTACTATCACTGTCTTGGGGCAGTATGGTGAGTGGCGTCACTGTGCTGGAGGGTAGTATGGTGAGTGGCATCACTGTGTTGGGGCAGTATGGTGAGTGGCATCACTGTGCTGGGGGCAGTATGGTGAGTTGCATCGCTGTGTTTGGGCTGTATGGTGAGTGGCATCACTGTGTTGGGGCAGTATGGTGAGTGGCATCACTGTGTTGGGGGCAGTATGGTGAGTGGCATCACTGCTGGAGGCAGTATGGTGAGTGGCAACACTCTGTTGGGGCAGTATGGTGAGTGGCATTACTGTCTTGAGGGTAGTATGGTGAGTGGCATCACTCTGTTGGTGCAGTATGGTGTCATCACTGTTGGGGCAGTATGGTGAGTGGCATAAGTCTGTTGGGGGCAGTATGGTGAGTGGCATCATTGTGTTGGGGGCAGTATGGTGAGTGGCATCACTCTGTTGGGGCAGTATGGTGTCATCAGTGTGTTGGGGGCGGTATGGTGTCATCACTGTGTTGGGGGCAGTATGGTGTCATCACTGTGTTGGGGGCAGTATGGTGTCATCACTGTGTTGGGGCAGTATGGTGTCATCACTGTGTTGGGGGCAGTATGGTGGCATCACTCTGTTGGGGCAGTAAGGTGTCATCACTGTGTTGGGGGCAGTATAGTGTCATCACTCTGTTGGGGGCAGCATGGTGAGTGGCATCGCTGTGTTGGGGAAGTATGGTGAGTTGCATCACTGTGTTGGGGCAGTATGGTGAGTGGCATCACTGTGTTGGGGGAAGTATGGTGAGTGGCATCACTGTGTTGGGGCAGTATGGTGAGTGGCATCATTGTGCTGGGGGCAGTATGGTGAGTGGCATCACTGTGTTGGGGTAGTATGGTGAGTGGCATCACTGTGTTGGGGCAGTATGGTGAGTGGCATCACTGTGCTGGGGGCAGTATGGTGAGTGGCATCACTGTGTTGGGGGCAATATGGTGAGTGGCATCACTGTGCTGGGGGCAGTATGGTGAGTGGCATCACTGTGTTGGGGGCAATATGGTGAGTGGCATCACTGTGTTGGGGGGCAGTATGGTGAGTGGCATCACTGTGTTGGGGCAGTATGGTGAGTGGCATCACTGTGTTGGGGCAGTATGGTGAGTAGCATCACTGTTGGGGAAGTATGGTGAGTAGCATTACTGTGTTGGGGGCAGTATGGTGAGTGGCATCACTGTGCTGGGAGGCTGTATGGTGAGTGGCATCACTGTGCTGGGGGGCTGTATGGTGAGTGGCATCACTGTGCTGGGGGACTGTATGGTGAGTGGCATCACTCTTCTGGGGGCAGTATGGTGAGTGGCATCACTGTGCTGATGTCAGTATTGTGAGTGGCATCACTGTGCTGGTGTCAGTATGGTGAGTGGCATCACTGTGCTGGGGGAAGTATGGTGAGTGGCATCACAGTGTGGGGGCTGTATGGTGAGTGGCATCACTGTGCTGGTGTCAGTATGGTGAGTGTCATCACTGTGCTGGTGTCAGTATGGTGAGTGGCATCACTGTGCTGGGGGCAGTATGGTGAGTGGCATCACTGTGCTGGGGGCAGTATGGTGAGTGGCATCACTGTGTTGGGGCAGTATGGTGAGTGGCATCACTGTGTAGGGGGCAGTATGGTGAGTGGCATAACTGTGCTGCGGGGCAGTATGGTGAGTGGCATCACTGTGCTGAGGGCAGTATGGCGAGTGGCATCACTGTGTTGAGGGCAGTATGGTGAGTGGCGTCACTGTGTTGGGGGCAGTATGGTGAGCGGCATCACTGTGTTGGGGTAGTATGGTGAGTGGCGTCACTGTGTTGGGGGGCAGTATGGTGAGTGGCATTATTGTGCCGGGGGGCAGTATGGTGAGTACCATCACTGTGCTGGGGGCAGTATGGTGAGTGGCATCACTGTGTTGGGGAGCAGTATGGTGAATGGCATCACTATGCTCGGGAAGTATGGTGAGTGCTATCACTGTTCTGGGGGCAGTATGGTGAGTGGCATCACTGTGCCGAGAGGCAGTATGGTGAGTGGCATCACTGTGATGAGGGGCAGTATGGTGAGTGGCATCACTGTGTTGGGGAGTATGGTGAGTGGCATCACTGTGCTTGGGGGCAGTATAGTGAGTGGCATCACTGTGCTGGGGGGCAGTTTGGTGATTGGCATCACTGTATTGGGGGCATAATGGTGAGTGGCTTCACTGTTCTGGGGGCAGTATTGTGAGTGGCTTCACCGTTCTGGGGTTAGTATGGTGAGTAACATGACTGTGCTGGGGGGCAGTATGGTGAGTGGCATCACTGTGCTGGGGCAGTATGGTGAGTGGCTTCACTGTGCTGGGGGGCAGTATGTAAGTGGCTTCACTGTGCTGGGGGGGAGTATGGTGAGTGGCATCACTGTGCTGGGGGGCAGTATGGTGAGTGGCTTCACTGTGTGGGGGCAGTATGGTGAGTGGCTTCACTGTGCTGGGGGGCAGTATGGTGAGTGGCTTCACTGTGCTGGGGGCAGTATGGTGAGTGGCTTCACTGTGTTGGGGGCAGTATGGTGAGTGGCCTCACTGTGCTGGGGGGCAGTATGGTGAGTGGCATCACTGTGTNCCCCAGCACTGTAGCTTCCAGCACCACCATCCCCAGCACTGTAGCTTCCAGCACCACCACCCCAGCACTGTAGCTTCCAGCACCACCATCCCAGCACTGTAGCTTCCAGCACCACCATCCCCAGCACTTGTAGCTTCCAGCACCACCATCCCAACACTGTAGCTTCCAGCACCACCACCCCCAGCACTGTAGCTTCCAGCACCACCACCCCCAGCACTGTGGCTTCCAGCACCACCATCCCCAACACTGTAGCTTCCAGCGCCACTACCCCAGCACTGTAGCTTCCAGCACCACCATCCCCAGCACTGTAGCTTCCAGCACCACCATCCCAGCACTGTAGCTTCCAGCACCACCATCCCCAGCACTGTAGCTTCCAGCACCACCATCCCCAGCACTGTAGCTTCCAGCACCACCATCCCCAGCACTGTAGCTTCCAGCACCACCATCCCCAGCACTGTAGCTTCCAGCACCACCACCCCCAGCACTGTAGCTTCCAGCACCACCACCCCAGCACTGTAGCTTCCAGCACCACATCCCCAGCACTGTAGCTTCCAGCACCACCATCCCCAGCACTGTAGCTTCCAGCACCACCATCCCCAGCACTGTAGCTTCCAGCACCACCACCATCCCCAGCACTGTAGCTTCCAGCACCACCACCACCCCAAGCACTGTAGCTTCCAGCACCACCATCCTCAGCACTGTAGCTTCCAGCACCACCATCCCCAGCACTGTAGCTTCCAGCACCACCATCCCCAGCACTGTAGCTTCCAGCACCACCATCCCAGCACTGTAGCTTCCAGCACCACCATCCCCAGCACTGTAGCTTCCAGCACCACCATCCCCAGCACTGTAGCTTCCAGCACCACCATCCTTAGCACTGTAGCTTCCAGCACCACCATCCCCAGCACTGTAGCTTCCAGCACCACCATCCCAGCACTGTACTTTCAGCACCACCATCCCCAGCACTGTAGCTTCCAGCACCACCATCCCCAGCACTGTAGCTTCCAGCACCACCATCCCCAGCACTGTAGCTTCCAGCACCACCATCCCCAGCACTGTAGCTTCCAGCACGACCATCCCCAGCACGGTAGCTTCCAGCACCACCACCACCCCCAGCACTGTAGCTTCCAGCACCACCATCCCCAGCACTGTAGCTTCCAGCACCACCATCCCCAGCACTATAGCTTCCAGCACGACCATCCCCAGCACTGTAGCTTCCAGCACGACCATCCCCAGCACTGTAGCTTCCAGCACCACCATCCCCAGCACTGTAACTTCCAGCACCACCATCCCAGCACTGTAGCTTCCACCACCACCATCCCCAGCACGGTAGCTTCCACCACCACCATCCCCAGCACTGTAGCTTCCACCACCACCATCCCCAGCACGGTAGCTTCCACACACCACATCCCCAGCACGGTAGCTTCCAGCAGCACCATCCCCAGCACTGTAGCTTTCAGCACCATCACCCCCAACACTGTAGCTTCCAGCACCACCATCCCCAACACTGCAGCTTCCAGCACCGCTTCGTCCAGCTCAACACAGACCACAGCTTGATGCTGTAGTGCTGGAGGTGCTGAACGTGTAGTGCTTTGTGTAGCCGTGCAGTAGGTGGTGGTGGTGCTGGGTTGGCGCTGGTGGCTCTTGTAGTGCCGGTGGGGTGGCGGTACTTCAAGCTGTAGTGTTGAGTGTGAATGTTGTGCAATATGGGGGGTGTTGCAGGTGTGGTGATCTTGTGGTGGTGTTGGAGGTTTTGCAGGCGAGGAGTGTTGGAGGTATTGAAAGTCTTGGTGTTGATGATGGCGTGTTGGAGGTAATACTGTTGATGGTGGTTATGTAGCTGATGGTAGTGGTGGTGGTGGTTGTGGTGCCAGTGGTGGTTGTGGTGTAGATGGTAGTGCTAGTGGTGGTGGTGCTTGAGGTGCTGATGCTGAAGGTGGTGGTGTTGTAGGTGGTGATGGTGAAACAACCAGAGGAAGGGGTACTTCAGGATATGGTGATGGTGAAACAGCCAGTGGAAGGGGTGCTTCAGGATATGGTGATGGTGAAACAGCCAGTGGAAGGGGTGCTTCAGGATATGGTGATGGTGAAACAACCAGTGGAGGGGTACTTCAGGATATGGGTGATGGTGAAACAGCCAGTGGAAGGGGGTCTTCAGGATATGGTGATGGTGAAACAACCAGTGGAAGGGGTGCTTCAGGATATGGTGATGGTGAGACCAGCCGGGGAGGGGTGCTCTGGATATGGTGATGGTGAGACAGCCGGTGGAAGGGGTGCTTCTGGATATGGTGATGGTGAGACAGCCGGTGGAAGGGGTGCTTCTGGATATGGTGATGGTGAGACAGCCGGTGGAAGGGGTGCTTCTGGATATGGTGATGGTGAAACAGCCAATGAAAGAGTGCTTCAGGATATGGTGATGGTGAGACAGCCAGTGGAAGGGGTCTTCTGGATATGGTGATGGTGAGATAGCCGGTGGAAGGGGTGCTTTAGGGTATGGTGATGGTGAAACAGCCAGTGGAAGGGGTGCTTTAGGTATGGTGATGGTGAAACAGCCAGTGGAAGGGGTGCTTCTGGATATGGTGATGGTGAGACAGCCGGTGGAAGGGGTGCTTCTGGATATGGTGATGGTGAGACAGCCGTGGAAGGGGTGCTTCTGGATATGGTTATGGTGAAACAGCCAGTGGAAGGGGTGCTTTAGGGTATGGTGATGGTGAAACAGCCAGTGGAAGGGGTGCTTCAAGTAGTGGTGGTACGGAGGGTTTGGGAAGCGTTGCAGGACTCGGTGGGGGAGGCGGGTTAGGAGGCGGTGCAGGAGGCCGGGCTTCAAGAGTCTCATGTCTCTGGCAGCCCGCAAGCCACCATTGTTGGCGGGAGCAGCGGTGGGACGGCGCGGCGCCCCCACGCCTCCGGCTCCAAGTCCCAGAGTGCAACCTCGAGGCAGCTATGCTTTAAGCTCTCCTGTTCGAATGTTCATAATCTTATCGATTTTTGCATCACAGGTTCCCAAGACGCCGACTGTCTCTCCATTATGGAGCTTTACGCGTCCTGTTCCCTTAGGTAGAGACTGGGGGGGAACGTAGTCGCTGAAGGCTCTACTGAAGGCTTCTTTAAACATGTAATTCACTCTGGTGGTAACATTTGCAAGATTTATGACATTAATCATTGAACAGTGATTTTGAATGAGATGTTGCTCCTCGGTTGGTGAAGTTGTTGCAAATACTGATCTAAATCCACTCGCTGAATCAAGCTCACGGCATTATTTTTCAGAGTATTTTCTTTAAGCGACCTGTTTCCCCTCCCGCTACTCGTTCTAAGCCCCGCCCACTATGTTGACGTAATCTCTGGCGACCGCCTGCCATTGGGCGACACCCGAGGTGGGCGCCCTCGCCAACCAATCAAACCGCCATCGCGCCGATTATGAACCAATGATCTTGCGCTTACCCAGCATATCGACATGAATTCAGAAGTGTGGCGGCCTGCGCGGACCAACCAGGGCGCCGCCACCGCGTCCCCTCGCCTCGCGCCGACGACTTCCCTCCTGGCGCCACGCGAAGGGACCCGTCGCCAGTCCCAGCTCAAGACCTCCAACTCCGGACCACGACACGCAGTAAGTGCTCCCTTTTGACTTTCTCTTAAGTGTCTCGGTGACCGGCAAGTGTGCACTCTGTGTTAGATGTGCACTCTGTCTTAGAAAGTGTCTGGAGTGCTCGGAAAACCCAGTTGCAAGTGCTTGATCAGGCGGCGCCAAGCAGGAAGGTTTACGAGAGCAACCGGTTGCGATCTTGGGCCAAGTTATCTCTCCAGTGATTATTATTCCTTCTGAGGGTAAAACATGGCCGATAGGATCTGTATCGTTCACTCCATCAACATAAGGCTATAGACCGGGTGTCATTTGGCGCCTTCCTGGCCTCATTACGGCTAATAATGCCATTGTTTGTTGTGAGATGAGAGGAAAGATGCCCAGGTATCTAGATGTGGTGCCATGGGCAGGATTTTCCTGGAAGGGGGAGGGGTATGCACAGAGAGGGTAGGTAGATTGAGGGCAGGGGACGGGGGAGGCGGGTGGATGGACTGTTGCGAGAGAGAGAGAGGGGGGAGGAGAGTAACCAATATGGATTAGAAGGGGGGAGGGAAGGGGTTAAAAGAGAGAAAGAGGGGAGGGGAGACTGGGCATGTGCAGGTGAGGAAGAGAGAGCAGGGGGGTATGTGGGGGGGGGGTGGGGGGGCTGTGACTGAATTACAATAAAATGATGAAACTGTGGAATTGAGGGAGAGGGAGCGGGAGGGGAGGAGGAGGTAAGGAGAGGAGTGACCTCACTGGAGACCAAGACACACTTAAAAGAGACCCAAGGAACCACTAATTAGGAGTGAGGAAGAAATAAAAGGACACAAAAGAGGAGAGGAACAACAAAAAATATCTTGGAAGAGGAGAATAGAGGTAGCGTAGAATTAATGAAGCAGAAGTTAACAAAGCAGTGATGATATTTGATCAATGAACAAAGGTGCTCTGCAAGATTTCTCTCAGCGTCCTGCTCTCTCTCACTCATCTCTATCATCTAGAACCATGTTATTTCTTGCAACAAGTCGGCATTCATTTAGAAAATAATATATAAACAAAAATTAAATGATTGTGTGTTACAGTATTTCAAGATTGAGAACAATATTCTTCTTAATTGGAAGAATTGATCTTAAAAGCCAGTTTGTGTTGACTTAGAGTAATACTCTTCTCTTACAGCAATATTCACATTATGAATATTCTCCCTATTACAAGTAATATTCTATGCAAAAGCAGCACCTTTTTTAGACAAAGTATCTTCTTTAATGTGGGTATTTTAGGCAAGATAATCTTTGTTGTAATCATCTGATCATGAAAATTGCAATGAAAAGTAGTTTTACAAGAACTGTTTGGCAGGAAGCTCATTGTATGGTGAGTGGCATCACTGTGGGGGGGCAGTATGGTGAGTGGCATCACTGTGTGGGGGGCAGTATGGTGAGTGGCATCACTGTGCTGGGGGGCAGTATGGTGAGTGGCATCACTGTGCTGGGGGGCAGTATGGTGAGGGGGCATCACTGTACTGGGGGCAGTATGGTGAGTGGCATCACTGTGCTGGGGGGCAGTATAGTGAGTGGCATCACTGTGCTGGGGGGCAGTATGGTGAGGGGGCATCACTGTGCTGGGGGGCAGTATGGTGAGGGGCATCACTGTGCTGGGAGCAGTATGGTGAGTGGCATCACTGTGGGGGGCAGTATGGTGAGTGGCATCACTGTGCTGGGGCAGTATGGTGAGTGGCATCACTGTGCTGGGGGGCAGTATGGTGAGTGGCATCACTGTCTTGGGGGCAATATGATGAGTGACTTCACTGTGCCGTGGGCCAGTATGGTGAGTGGCATCACTGTGATCGGGGCAGTATGGTGAGTGGCATCACTGTGCTGGGGGCAGTATGGTGAGTGGCATGACTGTGTTGGGGGCAGTATGGTGAGTAGCATCATTGTGCCGGGGGGCAGTATGGTGAGTGGCATCACTGTGCTGGGGGCAGTATGGTGAGTGGCATCACTGTGTTGGGGGGGGCAGTATGGTGAGTGGCATCATTGTGCCGGGGGGCAGCAGTATGGTGAGTGGCATCACTGTGTTTGGGGGGCAGTATGGTTAGTGGCATCACTGTGTTGGGGGGCAGTATGGTGAGTGGCATCACTGTGTTGGGGCAGTATGGTGAGTGGCATCACTGTGCTGGGGGCAGTATGGTGAGTGGCATCACTGTGTTGGGGGCAGTATGGTGAGTGGCATCACTGTGTTGGGGGCAGTATGGTGAGTGGCATCACTGTGTTGGGGGCAGTATGGTGAGTAGCATCATTGTTCTGGGGGCAGTATGGTGAGTGGCATCACTGTGTGGGGGCAGTATGGTGAGTGGCATCACTGTGTTGGGGGCAGTATGGTGAGTGGCATCACTGTTCTGGAGGCAGTATGGTGAGTGGCTTCACTGTGTTGGGGGCAGTATGGTGAGTGGCATCACTGTGTGGGGAGGGAGTATGGTGAGTGGCATCACTGTTCTGGAGGCAGTATGGTGAGTGGCATCACTCTGTTGGGGCAGTATGGTGAGTGGCATCACTTTGCCACAGGCAGTATGGTGTGTGGCTTCACTGTGCCGGGGGGCAGAATGGTGAGTGTTGGGTCACTGTGGTGAGTCACTGTGTAGGGGGCAGTATGGTGAGTGGCATCATTGGTTGGGGGGCTGTATGGTGAGTGGCATCACTGTTTGGGGGGCAGTATGGTGAGTGGCATCACTGTGTTGGTGGCAGTATGGTGAGTGGATCATTGTGTTGGGGGCAGTATGGTGAGTGGCATTACTGTTTGGGGGGCAGTATGGTGAGTGGCTTCACGGTGGGGACAGTATGGTGAGTGGCTTCACGGTGTTGGGGACAGTATGGTGAGTGGCTTCACGGTGTTGGGGACAGTATGGTGAGTGGCTTCACGGTGTTGGGGACAGTATGGTGAGTGGCTTCACGGTGTGGGGACAGTATGGTGAGTGGCATCACTGTTCTGGAGGCAGTATGGTGTGGCTTCACTGTGCGTGGGCCAGTATGGTGAGTGGCATCACTGTGCAGGGGGCAGTATGGTGAGTGGCATCACTGGCAGGGGGCAGTATGGTGAGTGGCATCACTGTGCCGGGGGGCAGTATGGTGAGTGGCATCACTGTGTTTGGGGGCAGTATGGTGAGTGGCATCACTGTGTTGGAGCAGTATGGTGAGTGGCATCACTGTGTTGGGGGCAGTATGGTGAGTGGCATCACTGTGTTTGGGGGGTAGTATGGTGAGTGCATCACTTTGTTGAGGGCAGTATGGTGAGTGGCATAAATGTGCTGGGGTCAGTATGGTGAGTTGCATCTCGCTGTTTGTTTTGGGCTGTATGGTGAGTGGCATCACTATGCTGAGGGTAGTATGGTGAGTGGCATCACTGTGTTGGGGAGTATGGTGAGTTGCATCGCTGTGTTTGGGCGTATGGTGAGTGGCATCATATGCTGGGGTAGTATGGTGAGTGGCATCCTGTGTTGGGGGCAGTATGTGAGTGGCATCACTGCTGGAGTCAGTATGGTGAGTGGCATCACTGTGTTGGTGGGCAGTATTGTGAGTGGCATCACTGCTGGAGGCAGTATGGTGAGTGGCATACTGTGTTGAGGGCAGTATGGTGAGAGGCATCACTCTGTTGGTGGCAGTATGTGTCATCACTGTTTGGGGCAGTATGGTGAGTGGCATCAGTCTGTTGGGGGCAGTATGGTGAGTGGCATCACTGTGTTGGGACAGTATGGTGAGTGGCATCACTGTGTTGGGGCAGTATGGTGAGTGGCATCACTGTGTTGGGGGGGAGTATGGTGAGTGGCATCACTTTGTTAAGGGCAGTATGGTGAGTGGCATCACTGTGCTGGGGGCAGTATGGTGAGTGGCATCACTGTGTTGGGGTAGTATGGTGAGTGGCGTCACTGTGTTGGGGGCAGTATGGTGAGTGGCATCATTG
>WNGS01169184.1:0-14047 GCA_020271785.1 Procambarus virginalis
ACATACATTACCTAAAGCCACTAATACGCATAGCGTTTCGGGCAGGGTGTAGGGAAAAACAACACTTAGACTAAAACTTATTAGTAATTTGGATTAGGTATAAATTGTGTTGAAAAAAGGAATAGAAATAAAAATAGCGGGAACATGGCAGAAATAAGCAATTGTACAAATTGGTGAACAAACAGCATTGTTTAACAAAAGCAAGACATGGGTTGACATTTAGGGGGTAAGGTAAGTTACATGGAGTTAATTAAGTAGCACTTGGTTTTACTCTTAAACTGGTTGGGAGAGGTACAGCCTTTGACATGATTGGGGAGACCATTCCACATTCTGGGTCCCTTGATTTGTAGAGCATTTCTAGTTTGATTAAGTCGCACTCTTGGAATATCAAATAGGTATTTGTTTCTGGTGTGATGCCTATGAGTTGTGTTACAACCTTCTAGGAAGCTTCTAAGGTCAGGATTGACATTGCAGTTCAGAGTTTTAAATATATAGATTACGCATGAGAGGATGTGCAGTGACTTAATATCTAACATATTCAAAGATTTTATGTAAGTGTACCGAGTGCTGTCTTGGGCCAGAATTAGATAGTGTTCTAATAGCAGCTTTGTGTTGAATAATTAGAGGACGTAAATGATTTTGTGTAGTAGAAACCCAAGAACAAATACCATAATTGAGATAAGGATAGATGAGAGAGTAATAGAGCGTCATCAGGGTAGGGACATAATATCTGATCTTAGAAAGAATGCCAACAGTTTTAGAAACTTTTTTTGATATATTTAGAATGTGTTCACACTAGTCAACCTATTCTCTTCCCCATCCACATAGTGGTAAGGGTTGTGATGATGTGTACCTTGACTTTAGCAAAGCTTTTGATACAGTGCCACATGAATGACTGATTAAAAAGATAGAGGCTCATGGTAATGGGGGGGTGCTATAATAAGTTGGATTAGTGCATGGCTATACCAAAGGAAACAAAGAGTTAGACAAACAAACTGGGACAAACTTGTCTGCTCCCTCCTTATACTTCTGCCTGATGTAGTCTATCATGTCTTGGGCAGCCATTCCTCTGAACTCTGTTTCCCACGTTAAATCAGTTAGGAGTTTTCTAATCTCCGCAGAGTTTCCCTTTCAGAATTCCGGCCTCTTTCTTTTCTGGTCCCCTCCTTGAGCACATTAACCGTTCTTCGACCAGATACTCAAACGTCAGTACACTGTGATCGCTTATTCCTACTGGGGTCTCTAAACCGATTTCCCTTATGTCGGAGTCGTTCAGAGTGAAGACTAGCTCGAATCTCGCTAGTTCATCGTTGTCTCTCATTCTTGTGGGTCCCCTGACATGCTGGCTTAAATGTTTCTTGTAGCAACGTCCAAAAATTTAGTTCTTCTGATTTCTTTCCCTCCATGAGGTTTCCTTGCTCTTCCAGTCTATCTTTCCGTGATTGAAGTCTCCCCATGAAGAGCAGATGGGATCGATTTTTACAGGCAGCAGATGCTTCCCTCTCAATTATAGTGTTAACTGCCATATTGTTTCTGTCATGTTTTGTGTGTGTGTGTGTGTATGTGTATTCACCTAGTTGTATTCACCTAGTTGTGCTTGCTGGGGGTTAAGCTCTGCTATTTGTCTGCCCGCATCTCAACTGTCAATCAATCAACTGTTCCTCCCCCCTCCCTCCTCCCCCCGCACACAAACACCCAGGAAGCAGCCCGTATCAGCTATCTAACTACCAGGTACCTATTTGCTGCTATGTAATAGGAACATCAGGGTGAAAGAAACTCTGCCCAGTTATTTCTGCCATCACCGGGAATAGAGCTCGGACCCTAGAATTACGAATCCAGAGCGCTGTCTACTCAGCTATCACGGCCCAACCTACAGGACAACTATATGTGTCTCTTTGTGTGTGTACTCACCTAGTTGTACTCACCTAGTTGTGTTTGCGGGGGTTGAGCTCTGGCTCTTTGGTCCCGCCTCTCAACCGTCAATCAACAGGTGTACAGATTCCTGAGCCTATTGGGCTCTATCATATCTACACTTGAAACTGTGTATGGAGTCAGCCTCCACCACATCGCTTCCTAATGCATTCCATTTGTCAACCACTCTGACACTAAAAAGTTCTTTCTAATATCTCTGTGGCTCATTTGGGCACTCAGTTTCCACCTGTGTCCCCTGTGCGTGTGCCCCTTGTGTTAAATAGCCTGTCTTTATCTACCCTATCAATTCCCTTCAGAATCTTGAATGTGGTGATCATGTCCCCCCTAACTCTTCTGTCTTCCAGCGAAGTGAGGTTTAATTCCCGTAGTCTCTCCTCGTAGCTCATACCTCTCAGCTCGGGTACTAGTCTGGTGGCAAACCTTTGAACCTTTTCCAGTTTAGTCTTATCCTTGACTAGATATGGACTCCATGCTGGGGCTGCATACTCCAGGATTGGCCTGACATATGTGGTATACAAAGTTCTGAATGATTCTTTACACAAGTTTCTGAATGCCGTTCGTATGTTGGCCAGCCTGGCATATGCCGCTGATGTTATCCTCTTGATATGTGCTGCAGGAGACAGGTCTGGCGTGATATCAACCCCCAAGTCTTTTTCTTTCTCTGACTCCTGAAGAATTTCCTCTCCCAGATGATACCTTGTATCTGGCCTCCTGCTCCCTACACCTATCTTCATTACATTACATTTGGTTGGGTTAAACTCTAACAACCATTTGTTCGACCATTCCTTCAGCTTGTCTAGGTCTTCTTGAAGCCTCAAACAGTCCTCTTCTGTTTTAATCCTTCTCATAATTTTGGCATCGTCCGCAAACATTGAGAGAAATGAATCTATACCCTCCGGGAGATCATTTACATATATCAGAAACAAGATAGGACCGAGTACAGAGCCCTGTGGGACTCCACTGGTGACTTCACGCCAATCGGAGGTCTCACCCCTCACCGTAACTCTCTGCTTCCTATTGCTTAGGTACTCCCTTATCCACTGGAGCACCTTACCAGCTACACCTGCCTGTCTCTCCAGCTTATGTACCAGCCTCTTATGCGGTACTGTGTCAAAGGCTTTCCGACAATCCAAGAAAATGCAGTCCGCCCAGCCCTCTCTTTCTTGCTTAATCTTTGTCACCTGATCGTAGAATTCTATCAAGCCTGTAAGGCAAGATTTACCCTCCCTGAACCCATGTTGGCGATTTGTCACGAAGTCCCTTCTCTCCAGATGTGTTACCAGGTTTTTTCTCACGATCTTCTCCATCACCTTGCATGGTATACAAGTCAAGGACACTGGCCTGTAGTTCAGTGCCTCTTGCCTGTCGCCCTTTTTGTATATTGGGACCACATTCGCCGTCTTCCATATTTCTGGTAGGTCTCCCGTCTCCAGTGACTTACTATACACTATGGAGAGTGGCAAGCAAAGTGCCTCTGCACACTCTTTCAGTACCATGGTGAGATCCCGTCTGGACCAACAGCCTTTCTAACATCCAGATCCAGCAGGTGTCTCTTGACCTCCTCTCTCGTAATTTCGAACTCTTCCAAGGCCGCCTGGTTTACCTCCCTTTCTCCTAGCACAGTGACCTCACCTTGTTCTATTGTGAAGACCTCCTGGAACCTCTTGTTGAGTTCTTCACACACCTCTTTGTCATTCTCTGTATACCTGTCCTCGCCTGTTCTAAGTTTCAATACCTGTTCTTTCACTGTTGTTTTCCTTCTGATGTGACTGTGGAGTAGCTTTGGTTCGGTCTTGGCTTTGTTTGCTATATCATTTTCAAAACTTTTCTCTGCTTCTCTTCTCACCCTGACGTACTCATTCCTGGTTCTCTGGTATCTCTCTCTGCTTTCTGGTGTTCTGTTATTCCGGAAGTTCCTCCACGCCCTTTTGTTCAGTTTCTTCGCTTCCATACATGCCCTATTATACCATGGATTCTTCTGTTGCTTCTCGGATTTTTCCTTTGGGCCGGGATGAACCTGTTTACTGCCTCCTGACACTTTTGGGTAACATAGTCCATCATACCCTGTACAGACTTATCTCTGAGGTCTGTGTCCCAAGGTATTTCACTTAGGAAACTTCTCATCTGTTCATAATTCCCCTTTCGGTATGCCAGCCTTTTGATTCCTAGTTCTTTTTTGGGGAGATAATTCCTAGCTCTACCAGGTACTCAAAGTTCAATACACTGTGGTCACTCATTCCCAAGGGCGCTTCCATCTTAACTTCCCTTATATCCCACTCATTTAGGGTAAATATCAAATCAAGCATTGCTGGTTCATCTTCTCCTCTCATTCTTGTTTGTGTGTGTGTGTGTGTGTGTATATGCGTGTGAGTGTGTACTCATCTAGTTGCCACCTAGTTGTACTCACCTAATTTTGCTTGAAGGAATTGAGCTTTGCCTCTTTGGTCACGCGTCTCAACCGTCAATCTTCTGATGAACAGATTCCTGAGCTTTTCGAGCTTCATCATATATACATTTGAAATTGTGAATGGAGATAGCATCCACCACATCACTTCCTAGTGCATTCCATTTACTAACTACTCTGACGCGGAAAAAGTTCTTTCTAACGTCTCTGTAAGTCATTTGGGTGAGGACACAGGGGGACACAGCTACCACATGCCTCTCCTTATGGGTGTAACACCCGTGTTAAATAATCCATCCTTGCCTACCCTAACAATACATCCTTTTCTTCCTGTGTGAGTTGGTGGATGGATGAATTGATACACCGCACACCAGTCACCTGACGAGACACATGAGGGAGTTGATACACTACACACACCAGTCACCTGACGAGACACATGATCGAATTGATACACTACACACACCAGTCACCTGATGAGACACATGAGGGAGTTGATACATCACACACACACACACCATTCACATGATGAGACACATGAGGGAGTTGATACGTCACACGCACCAGTGACCTGATGAGACACATGAAGGAGTGTATACACCACACACACACACACACACACACACCATTCACCTGATGATGAGACACATGAGGGAGTAGATACAACACACACACACCAGACACCTGATGAGACACATGAGGGAGTTAATACATCACACACACCTGTCGACTGATGAGACACATAAGGGAGTGTATACGCGACACACACACCAGTCACCTGATGAGACACATGAGGGAGTTCATACACCACACACACCAGTCACCTGATGAGACACATGAGTTGATACACCTCACACACCAGTCACCTGGTGAGACACAAAAGGAAGTTGATACACCACACACCCAATCACCTGGTGAGACACATAAGGAGTTGATATACTACACACGCCAGTCACCTAATGAGACATATGAGGGAGTTGATACACAACAAACACCAGTCATCTGGTGAGACACATGAAGGAGTTGATACACTACACACACCTGTCACCTGATGCGACACATGAAGAAGTTGATACACAACACACACCAGTCACATGGTGAGACAAATAACGGAGTTGATACACCACACACAACAGTCACCTGATGAGACACATGAGGGTGTTGATACATCTCACACACCAGTCACCAGGTGAGACACATAAGGGAATTGATACACCACACACATCAGTTACCTGGTGAGACACATAAGGGAGTTGATACACCAAACGCACCAGTCACTTCATAAGACACATAAGAGGGTGTATACACCACACCCACCAGTCACCTGATGAGACACATGAGGGAGTTGATACATCACACACACCAGTCACCTGGTGAGACACATAAGAGAGTTGATACATCACACAAACACCAGTCACCTGATGAGACAAGAGGCAGTTGATACATCACACACACCAGTTACCTGATGTGACACATGAGGGAGTGTATACACAACACACACACCAATCACCTGATGAGACACATAAGGGAGTTGATACATCACACAAGCACCAGTCACCTGATGAGACATGAGGAAGTTGACATATCACACTCACCAGTCACCGGGTGAGACACATAGGAGAGTGTATACACCACACACACACCAGTCACCTGATGAGACGCATGAGGGAGTTGATGCACCAAACACACACCAGTCACCTGATGAGACACATGTTGGAGTGTATACATCACACACACCAGTCACCTGATGAGACACATGAGAGAGTTGATACATCACACACACCAGTCACCAGGTGAGACACATGAGTATATATTCAACACACACACCAATCACCTGATGAGACACATGAGGAAGTTGATGCATCACACAAACACCAGTCACTTGATGAGACACATGTGGGAGTTGATACATCACACACACCAGTCACCTGATGAGACACATAAGGGAGTTGATACACCTCACGCACCAGTCACCTGATGAGACACATGAGGGAGTGTATACACCACACACACCAGTCACTTGATAAGACACATGAGGGAGTTGATACATCACATATACCAGTCACCTGGTGAGACACATGAGGGAGTGTATACACCAAACCCACCAGTCACCTGATGAGACACATGAGAGAGTTGATACATCACACACACCAGTCACCTGGTGAGACACATGAGTGTATACAAAACACACACAACAATCACCTGATGAGAAACATAAGGGAGTTGATACTTCACACCAAACACAGTCACCTGATGAGACAAGGTCAGTTGATACACATCACTCACACCAGTCGCCTGATGTGACACATGAGGGAGTGTATACACAACACACACACCAGTCACCTGATGAGACACATAAGGGAGTTGATACATCAAACAAGAACCAGTCACCTGATGAGACATGAGGAAGTTGATACATCACACTCACCATCACCTGGTGAGACACAAGAGAGAGTGTATACACCAAACACACACCAGTCACCTGATGAGACACATGAGGGAGTTGATGCACCACACACACACACCAGTCACCTGATGAGACACATGAGAGAGTGNTTATATAATATTCATATATATATAATATATATATATATACAAATGCAAACAAGCCTGAATGGTCCCCAGGAATAGATACAACTGAAAACTCACACCCCAGAAGTGACTTGAACCCATACTCCCAGGAGCAACGCAACTGGTATGTACAGGGACGCCTTAAACCACTGACCATCACGACCGGACATAGGAAGTGATAGCCGAGGCTGTATGAACCACTTCCCCGCCGGCACTCGGATGGTAATCTTGGGCATAGCATTTTATCAAATCACCTCATTTTTGGGGCAACACGTGAGGAAACACAAATGCAAACAAGCCTGAATGGTCCCCAGGACTAGATACAACTGAAAACTCACACCCCAGAAGTGACTCGAACCCATACTCCCAGGAGCAACGCAATGGTATGTACAGGGACGCCTTAAAGCACTTGACCATCACGACCGGACATAAGGAAGTGATAGCCGAGGCTATATGAACCACTTCCCCGCGGCACTCGGATGGTAATCTGGGCATAGCATTTTATCAAATCACCTCATTTTAGGGGCAACACGTGAGGAACACAAATGCAAACAAGCCTGAATGATCCCCAGGACTACATACAACAGAAAACTCACACCCCAGAAGTGACTCGAACCCATACTCCCAAGAGCAACGCAACTGGTATGTACAGGGACGCCTTAAACCACTTGACCATCACGACCGGACATAAGGAAGTGATAGCCGAGGCTATATGAACCACTTCCCCGCCGGCACTCGGATGGTAATCTTGGGCATAGCATTTTATCAAATCACCTCATTTTTGGGGCAACACATGAGGAACACAAATGCAAACAAGCCTGAATGGTCCCCAGGACTAGATACAACTGAAAACTCACACCCCAGAAGTGACTCGAACCCATACTCCCAGGAGCAATGCAACAGGTATGTACAGGGACGCCTTAAACCACTTGACCATCACGACCGGACATAAGGAAGTGATAGCCGAGGCTATATGAACCACTTCCCCGCCGGCACTCGGATGGTAATCTTGGCATAGCATTTTATCAATCACCTCATTTTTGGGGCAACACGTGAGGAACACAAATGCAAACAAGCCTGAATGGTCCCCAGGACTAGATACAACTGAAAACTCACACCCCAGAAGTGACTCGAACCCATACTCCCAGGAGCAACGCAACTGGTATGTACAGGGACGCCTTAAACCACTTGACCATCACGACCAGACATAAGGAAGTGATAGCTGAGGCTATATGAACCACTTCCCCGCCGGCACTCGGATGGTAATCTTGGGCATAGCATTTATCAAATCACCTCATTTTTGGGGCAACACGTGAGGAACACAAATGCAAACAAGCCTGAATGGTCCCCAGGACTAGATACAACTGAAAACTCACACCCCAGAAGTGACTCGAACCCATACTCCCAGGAGCAACGCAACTGGTATGTACAGGGACGCCTTACACCACTTGACCATCACGACCGGACATAAGGAAGTGATAGCCGAGGCTATATGAACCACTTCCCCGCCGGCACTCGCATGGTAATCTTGGGCATAGCATTTTATCAAATCACCTCATTTTTGGGGCAACACGTGAGGAACACAAATGCAAACAAGCCTGAATGGTCCCCAGGACTAGATACAACTGAAAACTCACACCCCAGAAGTGACTCGAACCCATACTCCCAGGAGCAACACAACTGGTATGTACAGGGACGCCTTAAACCACTTGACCATCATGACCGGACATAAGGAAGTGATAGCCGAGGCTATATGAACCACTTCCCCGCCGGCACTCGGATGGTAATCTTGGGCATAGCATTTTATCAAATCACCTCATTTTTGGGGCAACACGTGAGGAACACAAATGCAAACAAGCCTGAATGGTCCCCAGGACTAGATACAACTGAAAACTCACACCCCAGAAGTGACTCGACTTCAGGCTTGTTTGCATTTGTGTTCCTCACGTGTTGCCCCAAAAATGAGGTGATTTGATGCAGTGAGCATTTCCTCTCTGGATTGCCACACTGAGGCGCTGAAAAAGAAAACTGGCAGCTCTAGGGTCTCTAGTTGTTTCGATTAGCTTAGACCCCAACTCCCTCAAAAAGCTAGCAGCACTTTTACCCCAGGCACCAAGTGTCTCTGAGGCAATGGGGACAAAATTGTAGTGGTGCTCAAGGTCTCTGTATTTACGTGACTTGGCCGCTTCCCGGTGATTGGCAGCTCCTCCTGCTTGAGTAGCACTGAAGTCAACATAGGTATTGGCTAAAGTTGAGACGCAAGTGTAGTCCCACACCAACTGTCCACATAGACAGTATATATATATATATATATATATATATATATATATATATATATATATATATATATATATATATATATATATATATATATATATATATATATGTCGTACCTAGTAGCCAGAACGCACTTTTCAGCCTACTATGCAAGGCCTGATTTGCCTAATAAGCCAAGTTTTCATGAATTAATATATTTTCTCTATTTTTTTTCTTATGAAATGATAAACCTACCCAATTCTTTATGTATGAGGTCAATTTTTTTTATTGGAGTTAAAATTAACTTAGATATATGACCGAACCTAACCAACCCTACCTAACCTAACCTATCCTATCTTTATAGGTTAGGTTAGGTTAGGTAGCCGAAAAAGTTAGGTTAGGTTAGGTTAGGTAGGTTAGGTAGTCGAAAAACAATTAATTCATGAAAACTTGGCTTATTAGGCAAATCGGGCCTTGCATAGTTGGCTGAGAAGTGCGTTCTGGCTACTAGGTACGACATATATATATATATATATATATAATATATATATATATATATATATATATATATATATATATATATATATATATATATATATATATATATATATATATATATATATATATATATATATATATATATATATATATATATATATATATATATATATTACATATTATATATATTATATATATATATATATATATATATATATATATATATATATATATATATATATATATATATATACATATATATCCGAGGCTATGGGTCCCCCTTCTTCCAGCCAGAGGTGGTACTCCCTTCCATGTTTAAAAAAAAAAAAAAAAAAAAAAAAAAAAAAAAATAATATATATATATATATATATATATATATATATATATATATATATATATATATATATATATATATATATGGGCAGATGGCAGATAATGCTTCTCTCAACGGTGAAATAATGTTTAACAGCGAATCATTTGGTGATGTTTATTAAGAGTTCGACAGTTTTCACTCTCTCAGTCTGACAGTCAAATATACATAGAGAGAAAATATATAAGATTCTAAGTCCTCAAAGGATGGTAGTCAATCATTTTTTATTTAGCAAGCATAATTTCAAGTTCATCTTCACACATTTAAATTTCTACCTAAGTTCTACACATACTTCATACATCTTATGTCAATTTTTTTCATACCCTATCTAAATTACAAATGCTCTTACAATTTTTTTTTCTTTTATTTCAACACTGAAACATTACATCATTCTCCATTTTGCATCATCATCATTATCATTGTCATTATTGTCATCATCATGCAACATAGACAAGAGCTGTGTTACATCATGTACAACATATTTTGCACGGGATCCCGCGTCCGGTTCTAGTCCTCAATCCTCCAACTAATGACCTGTGACCTCTTACTGACCTCCTTGCTGCCAAAATTTAAAGTGACAGCGCTCGATCCGATGACATTTAATAACTTCATAATGACAAAATCTATCGATCTTTCTGCTATAATTTAAAATTTATAGCTTAGACATTACAGCTAGGACTACCAGTGTTGTTCTGTAACAACAACTACTGTCCAGAGATAGTACAGACAGGACTACCAGTGTTGTTCTGTAACATCAACTACTGTCCACATAGACAGTAAAGCTAGGACGATCAGTGTTTTTCTGTAACATTAACTACTGTCCAAAGAAATAGTACAGCCAGGACTACCAGTGTTGGTCTGTAACCACAAGTACTGTCCACAGAGGTAGTGCAACTAGGACTACCATTCTTGTTCCGTAGCATCGTCTACTCTCCAACACTTTTAATTCAAAATGGAAGAACCTGCATTTTGGTTGTTGTTGTTGTTGTTAAAGATTCGCTACCTGAAACAAAATGTTCCAGGTAACACGGGCTATGGTGAGCCCGTAGTGCATTTTGGTAATTTCTTTAATATTATGTGTTCAGAAAGTTATTTTTCTACTTGCCAATTAGTCCAAATTATCCTTCATTGGTCTGAGATTAACCTTACCTTCCTGTGTATAGTCAACTGTGAGCTTATGTTGACAGGCAGCTGCATCCGCTGACACAATCAACCAGTTCGTTAGCAAGACAACGCGGGGCAAGATCCCAGTCCTGGTGACCGCCGCCGACGTCAGACATGTGCCGATGGTGCTGGTGAACGCCGCCTACTTCAAGGGCCTTTGGCTGACCGCCTTCAAGAAACAAGATACATCAAAAAGGAAGTTTTTCACCACCCCGGACCAGCACACTCTCGTTGATATGATGACGCAAACTGCTGACTTCAGAATCGGTGAGTTAACTGCTGCGTCCTCAACTAATAAGTTAGAAGATTAAAAAATATGTAATAATTTGTTTCGGTTTATTAGTCGATGTCCACTGCTTTAGTGGACATTATAATATTTGTATGTGTGTGTGTGTGTGTGTGTGTGTGTGTGTGTGTGTGTGTGTGTGTGTGTGTGTGTGTGTGTGTGTGTGTGTGTGTGTGAGTGTGTGTGTGTGTGTGTGTGTGTGTGTGTGTGAGTGTGTGTGTGTGTGTGTGTGTGTGTGTGTGTGTGTGTGTGTGTGTGTGTGTGTGTGTGTGTGTGTGTGTGTGTGTGTGTGTGTGTGTGAGTATGTGTGTACTCACCTAATACCATGTTTTGTGGGAAATTCGAAGTTTTCTCGAATATGAACGGTATTTGACCATTCCTCAGAGGGATCTGAGTAGACCCACAACGGTCTACTAACAACCAAGTTCCTAATTACTGCTAGGTGAACAGAGGCAATGGGTGCAAGGAGACGCGCCTAGCTGTCTCGCCCTGCCCAGGATGTGTGTGTTTACTCACCTATTTGTACTCACCTATTTGTGCTTGCGGGGGTTGAGCTTTGGCTCTTTGGTCCCGCCTCTCAACTGTCAATCAACTGGTGTACAGATTCCCGAGCCTACTGGGCTCTATCATATCTACACTTGAAACTGTTTATGGAGTCAGCCTCCACCACATCACTGCCTAAAGCATTCCATCCGTTAACTACTCTGACACTGAAAAAGTTCCTTCTAACGTCTCTGTGGCTCATGTGGGTACTCTGTTTCCACCTGTGTCCCCTTGTTCGCGTCCCCCAGTGTTGAATAGTTTGTCCTTGTCTACCCGGTCGATTCCTCTGAGGATTTTGTAGGTTGTGATCATATCTCCCCTTACTCTTCTGTCTTCCAGTGTCGTAAGGTGCATTTCCCGCAGCCTTTCCTCGTAACTCATGCCTCTTAGTTCTGGGACTAGTCTAGTGGCATACCTTTGGACTTTTTCCAGCTTCGTCTTGTGCTTGACAAGGTACGGGCTCCATGCTGGGGCTGCATACTCCAGGATTGGTCTTACATATGTGGTGTACAAAATTCTGAATGATTCCTTACACAGGTTCCTGAACGCTGTTCTGATGTTAGCCAGCCTCGCATATGCCGCAGATGTTATCCTTTTTATGTGGGCTTCAGGAGACAGGTTTGGTGTGATATCAACTCCTAGATCTTTCTCTCTGTCCGTTTCATTAAGTACTTCATCTCCTATTCTGTATCCTGTGTCTGGCCTCCTGTTTCCACTGCGTAGTTTCATTACTTTGCATTTACTCGGGTTGAACTTCAACAGCCATTTGTTGGACCATTCACTCAGTCTGTCTAGGTCGTCTTGTAGCCTCCTACTATCGTCCTCAGTTTCAGTCCTCCTCATAATTTTTGCATCATCGGCAAACATTGAGAGAAACGATTCTATACCCTCTGGGAGATCATTTACATATATCAGAAACAGTATAGGTCCAAGGACTGACCCCTGCGGGACTCCACTCGTAACGTCTCGCCAATCTGAGACCTCACCCCTCACACTGACTCTTTGTCTCCTGTTGCTTAGGTACTCCTGTATCCAACGGAGTACCTTCCCTTTCACTCCAGCCTGCATCTCCAGCTTTTTCATTAGTCTCTTGTGTGGCACTGTATCAAAGGCTTTCTGACAATCCAAAAATATGCAATCTGCCCACCCTTCTCTTTCTTGCCTTATTTTTGTTGCCTGGTCGTAGAATTCAAGTAACCCTGTGAGGCAGGACCTGCCATCCCTGAATCCATGTTGGTGCTGTGTTACAAAGTTCTTTCGCTCCAGGTGCTCCACTAGCTTTCTTCGCACAATCTTCTCCATCAGCTTGCATGGTATGCAGGTTAGGGACACTGGCCTGTAATTCAGTGCCTCCTGTCTATCCCTTTCTTGTATATCGGGACTACATTAGCTGCTTTCCAAATTTCTGGCAGTTCCCCTATTGCCAGAGATTTGTTATACACTATGGAGAGTGGTAGGCACAGTTCTTCTGCTCCTTCCTTAAGTATCCAGGGAGAGATTCCATCCGGGCCTATAGCCTTTGTCACATCCAACTCTAGTAAACACTTCTTACTTCCCCGCTTGTAATCTCAAACTCTTTCAGTGGTTCCTGGTTAGCTATCCCTCTCTTAACTCTGGGATTTCTCCTTGTTCTAGGGTGAAGACCTCTTGGAATTTCTTATTCAGTTCCTCACATACTTCTTGTCGTTTGTAGTGAATCCTTCTGCCCCTATCCTTAATTTCATAACCTGTTCCTTTACTGTTGTTTTTCTCCTGATGTGGCTATGCAGCAATTTAGGCTGAGTCTTTGCCTTGCTTGCGATGTCGTTTTCGTATTGTCTTTCCGCCTCTCTTCTCATCCTGACATATTCATTCCTGGCATTCTGGTATCTTTCTCTGCTCTCCAGTGTCCTGTTATTCCTATAGTTTCTCCATGCCCTTTTACTTTGTTGCTTAGCTAGTCTACATCTCTGATTAAACCATGGGTTTCTCATCTTCATTTCACTGTTTTCCTTTTGGGCTGGGACAAACTTGTTTGCTGCTTCCTTG
>WNGS01169185.1:26406-42624 GCA_020271785.1 Procambarus virginalis
TCCTCCTGGTTCACTTGCCCTACGGGCGTCCCCCAGGGCCCGGAGGTGAGCGCGGCGTGTTCGGCGTGGACTGTGTCCGTGCCTGGGGTCCGACGTGGGTGGCTCCTTTCGGCCCGCACGCCTCTGGAGGCTGCCCTACGCACCTTGCCTCGCCTCTCGCACGGGCCGGGGCCATGGGGTGTGGGCATGCCGGGCTCTCGCCCCTGTGGGCCACCTGCGGGCGGCGACCGGACCTGGGGGCCACCTGCGGGCGGCGCCCGGGCCTGGGGGCCACGCGAGGTGCACGTGCAGAGTTCCCCTAGGTCCCGTCCTGGCCGCTGAGGTTCCGGCGGGTGTGGTTCCCGACGATGATCCAGCAGCCGAAGCTTCTGCCGGCGGTGTTCCTGCTGAGCATGCCCCTTCCCGCCATCAGTGCCGTGCCGGGCGTGCGTGTCGTGCCATGCACGAACGATACCCCCCTTGCACGAGGGCAGACGGCGCCACTCCGGATGGTGTTGCCGCATGGCCAGGCTCAGTTTATTTATTTCGTTTTATTCATTTATTTATATGTACTTATGCAAGATAGTACTTTGCGATTGTGAGGATACGTAGCTTAGTATTAATTTTCTTGTAAAGCCACTGGTACGCGCGTGCATGCAGGATCAGTGGCTAGCTTGCCCTAGGCGTGGCCCCTGGAGGGCTCAGCTCGCCCCTTGCCCTAGTGAGCGCACGGGGTGGGTGGAACCGCTCTAGTGGTGTCGCCCTTCTGGCCGCCGTTTCAGTTACTACGTTTCTTTACTTTGAGAAGATTTCTTTATGCTTGTTTCCTACTTTATTAAGTTCAAGATTTACGTCGGTTCCGTAGATTCGATTCGGAAGAATCCTATCAATTATGCCTTTATTGTCTCACTATGGTTATTATTCTTTATTATTACTCTTTATTATAATTATAACACAGCTGCCTGCTGTAGGTCCAACAGATGAGGCTTCAGTTCTAAGACCCCTTACTTATGAAGCGAATAAGTTTTCTCTTGCTTATATTATTTCTAATTAAGAGCTTGAATTACTTCGGTTCCGGAGACGATCCGGACGTATCTATCAAGTATTCCTCATTTATTGTTATTCTTTATTATTATTTCAATATTATCGCTGGGCCTCGCAGCTGCGTGGACAGCGCTAGGGAGTCATACTACTATGGGCCCGGGTTCGACTCCCGGCGGGGTGGAAACAATTAGGAAGTTTCTTTTATCTTTATTATCATTATTAACCCAGCTGTTGGCATTCCGGCTGACTGGGTCCCAGCTGAAGTTCCCGCAGCTGAGGCTCCAGTTATTATAAAACTTACTTTAAGACAAGAATTGCTTTCTTTATGCTTATATTATCTATAGTAAGGTCAAGAATTACTTCAGTCCCGCTGATACGATTCAGCCGAATCCCGTCAATTATTCTTTATTATTGGTATCCTTTAGTGTTTATCCTTTATCATTATTCTTTATTATAAACGTTTCCCCCTGTTTGTATTATTTATTGGATAAAGAACAATGGATGTACCACATTACTCGATGCCATATACCTAACTGAGCAGTGCGCCAGTGCTGCATTTGTTGTAATTAGGGAGAATGTGTCATGGCACATTGCTGACGGAGCCTAGTGCCAGTTACACAATGCATTGTAATGTACGATTATGTTACGTTGTTGGGCAGATTAGATACACAGTGTTTAATGAGTTTTATATTTATTTAGTAGTCCTGGATACAGCAGTGTCGTAGACGTTGAGACGAAGCCTGGAGTAGAGCAGAGAGCTGAGTGAGGCCGGAGTTGTGGAGCTCTATGCGGGAGAGCGTGGCGGCTCGATTGGGAATTGCGAGTGTCTGAACTCTGGGAGCGAGAGCGTTGTAGCTGGATGCGGTCGTAGTCTGCTGTCTGCTCTGTGTCGAAGCTGTAGCGTCTTGGGTCGATTAGAACGGCCCACGCCGAGTACTACATTCTTGACTGGAGATTGTACTGGTTTGCTGTTCTCACATCGCTGGGTTATATGGTGATTACACCTCAGCTCCCTCCAACAAGGTGAGAAGAGTATTACCTGTAATTGGAGAAAGGATTGTAGCTTGTGTGATTAGTAATGCATAAGATAATGAGATAATGGAGCGAGTATAAGGATTACTCGCTACAGGATTGTCGGGGTATACACAAAGGAGGTCCCAATTCTTAAACAGTCATTATGTCTGGTTATGTGTTTTCACTTTTCCCTGTTTATTATTACCCTCTTATTCATTTATCCATACCGGTTATGATAATTTCGCTCTTCATTTGACTTGCCCGCCCACGGGCAGGCCTAGCAGCTGTTGTTCCAGCTGAAGTAGTCCCTGATGATGATCCAGCAGCTATTGGCCCAGCTGCCCTCGGGCCAGGCCCAGCTACTGATGTCCCGGCTGACGTGGATATGCTGCCGATGACCCAGCAGCTGATGAGCCAGCAGGTGGTGTGCCAGCTGAACATGCCCCTGGGGGCCAAGCCCAGCCGCTGATGTTCCGGCTGCTGTGGTCCCGGCCGACGATCCAGCAGTCGTTGGCACAGCTGGTGGTGTGCCAGCCGAGCATGCCCCTGGGGGCAAAACACAGCTGCTGTTGTACCGGCTGATGTGGTACCAGCCGATGATCCAGCAGCTGATGGCACAGCTGGTGGTGTTCCATGCTGAGCATGCCCCTGGGGGCCAAGCACAGCTGCTGTTGTTCCGGCTGATGTGGTACCAGCCGATGATCCAGCAGCTGATGGCACAGCTGGTGGTGTTCCAGATGTGCATGCCCCTGGGGGGCTAAGCACAGCTGCTGTAGTTCTGGCTGATGTGGTACCAGCCGATGATCCAGCAGCTGATGGAACAGCTGGTGGTGTTCCAGCTGAGCATGCCCCTGGGGGCCAAGCACAGCGGCTGTAGTTCCGGCTGATGAGGTCCCAGCCGATGATCCAGCAGCTAATGGCACAGCTGGTGGTAATCCAGCTAAGCATGCCCCTGGGGGCCAAGCACGGCTGCTGTAGTTCCGGCTGATGTGGTCCCAGCCGATGATCCAGCAGCCAAAGGCTCAGCTGGCAGTCTTCCAGCGGAGCGTGTCCTTGTAATTAATCAGGCATTATGATTATTGTTATTTGATTATTTGTTATTATGATTATGAGTTATTAATTGATTAATTGTTATTATAATTATTTATATGCTGCCGGTGACCCAGCAGCTGAAGGCCCAGCTGAGCATGCCCTTATAATCAACCATTATTATTATGAGTATTGTAAATTAATTATATGTAGCTATTAATAGCAGCCGAGGGCTCAGCTGGTGGTGTTGCAGCTGAGCATGCTCAGTCACCCTCTTTACTCATATACGTTTTCTGTTCCTTGCATTTTGTCATTCTTTCTTCATTTCTAATTTATGTATTATATATTGTTTGTTTGTTCCTCGGTCCAGACACAGCTGCTGATGTGCCGGCTGACGTAGTCGATGCCGATGATACAGCAGCTGAGGGCCCAGCCGGTAGTGTTATGGCCACTGAGCGTGGCCCAGCGGATGGGCCAGCTGGTGGTGTGCCAGCTGAGCATGGCCCCTGGGGGACAAGCTCAGCTGCTGAGGTCCCAGCCGATGATCCAGCTCGATGTGAAGGATCAGCTGGTGGCTTTGCGGTTGAGCATGAACAGTCCCCCCCCCCCCCTCTATTTATATACGATTGCTGTTCTTTACATTTTGTCATTCTTTATATTCAAGCCCAGCTGCTGAGGTCCCAGCCGATGATCCAACAGCGGGGGGTGTTTCAACTGAGCATGCCCCTGGGGGACAAGTCCAGCTCCTGATGTCCTGGCTGAAGACTCTCGCGCAGCTGCAAAGGTCCAGCTGCCGAGGCTGCAGATGGCGTGTCCCAAACGAGGATCTTCACAAGAGAAGAAGGGAAGAACGCATTTTCTAACCATTCTTAATAATAATTTCATTACAGTTCTCATTCGTCTTGTTGAGCGTAAGTGGTTCTGCAGTCCCATGCCACTTAACACCCTCTTACCTTGGCCTGTTGGCGTTTTTTAGTACTTACCCGCTGCATAGCGATACGGACTTCGCTGCACTATCTGCAGTCTTCGGGGCCACCCGCAGTCCACCGTCTGCACTGTGTTTTCACATTGACTTATAATTTATATTATTTAATATAAATTGTATGTATAAAAATATGTTTCCACTTTATATTTTATTATAAAGTTTATTATATTTAAATTTATATTATTTTATTTTATATATTATACTTATTTTATATATTATTATTATTCATTAATTTTATTTTAATAATTCGTAATTTATGTAAGAATATTTATACGAATTATTATATATAATTTATTATTAACTGCCGTGCCGGTGCCTACTAACTACTTGATGCTGGCATTTACGCTTCTCTTAGTTTCCTTTGAGGAAGCGTCCGATTGTCCCAGGAGTTAGCACTTATTGTTTCTGGCAGTACCACCTCTAGGCTACTCAGTTACTCCTCACTCAGTTATGCTTGGGACTTCATTCACTTCCACCCATTCCTGCCTTTCACAACAGGTGCCGCATCCAGTTATCCCCACTCTCGCAGACTAAGTTGCCAGCAGTACACTTATGATGCGGATCCCACGCAACTGTGCCTTTGCCTTTCATGTTAACTCGGCACACCAGCTCCTGCCCACCCTTACTGCGTTAATACTTCCAGATGCACGATAGAACGAGGACGAGGAAAACCTGCGACGATCGAGGAACACGCGGTGGGGCCCGAATGGTGGACCACGGCTCTCCTGCCCACCGTGAGAGGTATCCTGGGAGGCGACCTACCCGCTTCCAAGCTGACACCTCCACTCCACACCCGTGGGGCTCACCACAGAGACAATGACCGACACGGGGTCGACCCTGGGGAGTCTACCTCGGAGTGGACAGCGTTCACATTCCCACACCCGCCCTGGGGCCAGCCATACAGGACTGGTCTCTGTGAGGGCGGGCTACTACGACGAAGATAAACACGGGATCGACCAGTCATTCGCCATGGTGACAAGCGCTTCCTGCATGAAGTACAAACCCGGCAGTACGTACTCCTCCCACTGCTCAGTCGGTGGGCTTCCCGCCTCCCTGCTCCACGGCTCGTCAAGATGGCACTCCGCCGGCCCACCAAGCGAGCTGCGTCTGCACGCAGCATCTGCCCAGTAGACCCGGAATGGTACCTTTTTCAGCCAGGGAAGCCCGACTGTTTTTTAATGGCCTCTCCGGGCATATGGGCACGCTTATGGACACGTTAGCGAGAAGACATGTTCTTACTTATAGCAGCCAGCTTCCGCTCGCTCTTCGGGGGTGGGGGTTCCGCGCCGCTGGCCCTCACGGGATTGGGGGTGCTCCGACGGAACACCCAAAGTGATAAGCCAAGAATACCAAGAATTGGAATTACTGAAAAATTTAAATAATGCATTACTAATTACAGATATAATTAACGGTAATTGACTTACATTAGCATTATAACGGCTATCCATTAATATTATTTCTGTATATTAATTTATGCTCATTCACTAATCATTATTAGTCACAATAATTAATTATCCATTTAGTCGTTATAATTACCCTATATGCTTCTTCATTTAAGGATCATCAATTATAATCATTTATGATTATTATTAATTAATTATTTTATGTATTAATTAATTTTATTATTATTAATAAATTAAGTCCTCCACTCGGTGAGCGTTTTCTTCCAACCACAGAAAAAGAGAATTTGTTGTCAACTGTTTGCATCAGGTCATTAACATCATCAAAGTGTTTGCTTAGAGATCTTACAATCAAGTTAATTACAGAAACATTGTGATTACATGTTAAAACATTGTTTACATCATGTGCTGTATAATACCTGCAATTTTGATCATTGAAATGATGATTGTCATAGATACTAGATAAGAGGTTTAGGTCTGGGTCAATACTAGTTAGCATAAGAGGACTGTTTGACAGAAAAAAAGCAAAAAAGACAATTCTGTGGTTGGAAGAAAACGCTCACGGAGTGGGGGACTTATTTTAATTTTAAAATAATAATAATTAATTATTTAATAAATAAATAATTAATTAATAATACAATCATAAATGATTAAATTAGATAGTCCTTAACTGAAGAAGCATAATAGCTCAATATAACAAATAGATAAATAAAGCTGAATTAATTATGGTGACTAATAGTGATTAGTGAAAGCCATAAATTAATATACAGAAATAAAATTAATGGATAGCCGTTAATGATAATGTATTTGTAGCGAGTAATCAGTCTACGTGGTGTAGTGGTAAGACACTCGCCTGGCGTTCCGCGAGCGCTATGTCATGGGTTCGTATCCTGGCCGGGGAGAATTTACTGGGCGCAATTCCTTAACTGTAGCCTCTGTTTAACGCAACAGTAAAATGTGTACTTGGATGAAAAAAACGATTCTTCGCGGCAGGGGATCGTATTCCAGGGACCTGCCCGAAACGCTACGCGTACTAGTGGCTGTACAAGAATGTAACAACTCTTGTATATATCTCAAAAAAAATATGAAACTCACTAAACACTGTGTATCTAATCAACCCAACAACGTAATATAAACGTACGTTACATTGGTGACCCCTGAGAGTTTTGACGATACCCAGCCACGATAGACTACAACATGGATTCTCACTGGACCTTCACTCCTGCTGTTGCTTGCTGTGGACCGCTGCCACCTGTCACGGAACGCTGCCAACACCCTCGCCACAGTTATGATTTTCACCGCGATCGTCTCTGCATTTTCATCAACTACAGCTTCCTGCACAGCGAGCGTTACTTACTCATCTGACAGTTTCATCAGCAACTACATCATGTGGGATCTACAGCCTGTCCTGCCGACTCTTCGTCGCCTCCAGGACAATTCAGCTCTAGCAGTGATTCCCTCGTTGTCCTAACTACGTGCCTACATTACCTCCTATTGTCCTGGTGCCCGAGCCCATCCGCCCCGGATCTAAATGCTCCACCAGCGACCCAAGGACGCAACAATCATGCACATTCTTCTCTCCTGCTACATCGAGCTTGTCCTCACACTGCCTGCATCTTTTGGTACCGGACTACATGTTCCACAACGACCACGTATTTTTTTGTTATATTGTTTTCTTCCATTCCCCTGGCAAGGGGAGTCTTGTAGCGAGTAATCCTTATACTCGCTCCATTATCTCATTATCTTAATGCATTACTAATCACACAAGCTACAATCCTTTCCCCAATTACAGGTAATACTCTTCTCACCTTGTTGGGGAGAGCTGAGGTGTAATCACCATATAACCCAGCGATGTGAGAACAGCAGACCAGTACAATCTCCAGTCAAGAATGTAGTACTCGGCGTGGACAGTTCTAATTGACCCAAGACGATACAGCTTCGACACCATTTGGTCACCATTTGGTCCGGGAGACATCTCCCGTCACGTAGGGTGCAGTTGCGCCTCCACAGATCTCCAGTATCATCTTTTGATACTGGTAATGGCTCAAAAGAGCCACCACTTACGGGCTATTCATGCCCGTGCCACCTCTTGGATGGCTTAATCTTAATCATCATCATCGAACAGCAAAGACGGGAGACATCTCCCGTCACGCAGGGTGCAGTCGCACCTACACAGAACTCCAGTATCAGCTATTGATACTGGTAATGGCTCAAAAGGGCCACCGCTTACGGGCTATTCATGCCCGTGCCACCTCTTGGGTGGCTTAATCTTTATCAATCAATCAATCATAAAACATGACCATTTGGTCACCATTTGATCCGGGAGACATCTCCTGTCACGCAGGGTGCAGTCGCGCCTCCACAGATCTCCAGTATCATCTTTTGATACTGGTAATGGTTCAAAAGGGCCACCACTTACGGGCTATTCATGCCCATGCCACCTTTTGGGTGGCTTAATCTTCATCATCATCAAGCAGAGCACAAGGGAGACATCTCCTGTCACGCAGGGTGCATTCGCACCTCCGCAGATCTCCAGTATCAGCTCTTGATACTGGTAATGGCTCAAAAGGGCCACCACTTACGGGCTATTCATGCCCGTGCCACCTTTCGAGTGGCTTAATCTTCATCAATCAATCAATACAGCTTCGACACAGAGCAGACAGCAGACTACGACCGCATCCAGCTACAACGCTATCGCTCCCCGAGTTCAGACACTCACAATTCCCAATCGAGCCGCCACGCTCTCCCGCATAGAGCTCCACGACTCCGGCCTCACTTAGCTCTCTGCTCTGCTCCAGGCTTCGTCTCAACGTTTACGACACTGCTGTATCCAGGACTACTAAATAAATATGAAACTCACTAAACACTGTGTATCTAATCAACCCAACAACGTAACATAAACGTACGTTACATATTAATCAAATACACTGAAGAGACATCTCTAATTTAAAGTTGCATGAGCATTTACGGTAATTCTAAAGCTTGGTATTCTTGGCTTGTCACTTTGGGGGTTCCGACGGAGCACCCCCAATCCCGTGAGGGCCAGCTGCGCGGAACCCCCACCCCCGAGACAGAAAAAAAGCAAAAAAGACAATTATGAAAAGATCTAGATATAAAATATATATATATAACTATACAAAATGAGGTAGGTTGCTTAAAGGTACTTTCAATAGATGACCAATGCAAATCAAATAACAATTAATAATTCTATCAAACAAAAACTTACCATAATATTATATTACAATATAGTTAATTGCTTAAGTTACACTAATACAAAATGAGGTAGATTAGCTAGAGGTACACTCAGGTACACTGAGTGATAAAGTTTAAACTAGAGGACACAGGCAAAGCCAGTGTTCAAATGGAATAAAGGAGTAGGGAGTATATAAAAAATATTACAAAAAATAAGAAAAAAGAGACAATAAGAAGATGACAATTAAAAAAAAAATAAAATTAAAACCTTTCGAATGGAAAGACAGAGCTATAGTACACATTGGTCATTAGATGAGACTATAATTTGTATTCTGGTTATTCAGCTGTTATCCCACAGTCATTCAGGAAAGAATTGAGGTGAGCTTCAGTGGTTATATTATATAGGTTTTTCCAGCGTCAGACTTCCTAGCTATAATTATACCATCTCGCACAAAACAATGTTTAATTGCAGGAGAATTTTTGCGGAATCCACTCAGTTTAAGTAAGAGATTTTGTCTGAACCTGGTCAGACATTCATTCACATAAACAGTAGATTTACTATAGAGACTACAGAACTGATAATGTCTGACTTGCGGGAGCAGCTATCTAATTTCACGTGAATTTTCCTGTTACTTGTACCAGATGATTTGATACTCACGCTATACTGATTTGATGTCACTTTTTTGGATTGAATAACTTATCCTGCAATTCCTGGATCACGATGGCAGCACAGTCTTCTCCGTCATGCCAAATGCGAACCCATGTCTTGCTATTTTCAAACAATACTCTTTGTTGATCAACTTGTATTACTGCTGTTTTCCACCAAGTTCCTCGCCGCCTTTTTTTCCTGTTGCAATTCAATTTACTTTAATCTCAGTTAATACTGAGTTACAGTTAATACTAATACTTACAGTTAATACTAATACTTACCACTACACCACAGTCTCCGTGGTGTAGTGGTAAGACACTCGCCTGGCGTTCCGCGAGCGCTATGTCATGGGTTCGTATCCTGGCCGGGGAGGATTTACTGGGCGCAATTCCTTAACTGTAGCCTAGCTCTGTTTAACGCAACAGTAAAATGTGTACTTGGATGAAAAAACGATTCTTCGCGGCAGGGGATCGTATTCCAGGGACCTGCCCGAAACGCTACGCGTACTAGTGGCTGCACAAGAATGTAACCACTCTTGTATATATCTCAAAAAAAAAAAATATTAAGTTTTAGTCTGAGTGTTTTTTTCCAACACCTTGCCCGAAATGCTGTGCGTATTAGTTGCTTTAGGCATTGTATGTACTAGGTCTATCAATAAATGCAACATTATGCTTGTAACTCATCTTGTATGTATGTATGTATGTATGTATGTATGTATGTATGTATGTATGTATGTATGTATGTATGTATGTATGTATGTATGTATGTATGTATGTATGTATGTATGTTTGTATGTATGTATGTATGTATGTATGTATGTATGTATGTATGTATGTATGTATGTATGTATGTATGTATGTATGTATGTATGTATGTATGTATGTATGTATGTATGTATGTATGTATGTATGTATGTATGTATGTATGTATGTATGTATGTACGTACTTTTACCTGAATAAGCATTTGATTTGAATAGCGTTATTTTGTAGGGCCACTATTTTTGTACGAGTTACCCATCGCCAAAGATTCTTTTTCTTAGATTTTGTTACAGAAAAAACGGGGCAGCAAAAGCCTTTAACCTGCTCCCCGGCCATGCATCTAGCGACTATTACACAAAACTATATATTTAGTTGAAAAAATATTAAAATATTAATATTTTATTTATACTCATTATAATTTTTACAAAGTTACATAAAGTTAATTAATTTCATTAGAATTTAATAAACTTTCTATCATACTTTACATAATTACTTTAGGGTATTGTATAATAAATTAAAAAATTTATATATATATATATTTTGCAATGTTCACGTTTAATAAGGTACATACAAGATTTACAAAAATTGATGGATAATTTTTAAATACGAATCGCTCGTATTATATTCCCAATGAAGACAGATATCCTAATAAAGAGGTGGAATTGTTATTACGTAGGAATACATTTTTTTATTTTTTAATAACGAACTTATGTATACACAGCAAGCTCTTTTAAGAACACAGTTACTAACCTTAAATCAGCAGAAACCATTAGGAAACATGAAGAAATGTTACAAAATTTGAGAACCATCTCAACACCCTACAACACCAACGCACTGTTACCCAAGACGATTCAGACAAACATGTTAACAGAAAAATTCGTGTTAAATTAGATAGCTGCTCCCGCAAGTCAGACCTTATCAGAACTGCAGTCTCTAGTACACCCACTGTTTATGTGAATGAATGTCTGACCAGGTTCAGACAAAATCTTTTATTTAAACTGTGTGAAATCTGTAAAAATTTCATGGCAATTAAACGTTGTTTTGTGCGAGATGGTAAAATTATAGCTAGGAAGAGTGACTCTGGAAAAACTTTTATATAACTGCCCGAAACGCTGCGCGTACTAGCGGCTTTACAAGATTGTAAATACTATGCTATGTATTCTCTCAAACCCAATGTACCTTCTTGTATATAAATAAATAAATAAATAAATCACTGAGGCACACCTCAGTTCTTTCATGGATGACTGTGGGATAACAACTGAACAACCAGAATATAACTTATAGTCTCATATAAGTACCACAGTGTACTATTGCTCTGTTTTCCCTTTCAAAAGGTTTTTAAATTTGTCATCTTTGTTATTGTCTTTTTTTCTTGTTTTTTACTCTAATTTTTTAACATATACTCCATACTTCCTTGTTTCATTGTACACTGGCTTTGCCTGACTCCTCTAGTATAAACTTTATCTCTCAGTGTACCTGAATGTATCTCTAAAGTAATGTACCTCATTTTTGTTTTAGTGTAACTTTAGTAATTAACTATAGTAGAGTAAGTTTTATTCAGGAAAGTACATACATAGTTGATTTACTGTGGAAGTATGTCTCCCAAGATTCTCCCACAGCTGACTGGAATGGCTCATTGCAGTGCACAAGCCTATCTCTCTTAATCCTGGATAGTAAACTGGCATGTTGGGTATCTCCAGAATGCCCACTTAACTAGGAACACTTTCATAATACGGAGGCCGCCGTATGTCCAGGCAGGAAGTAGATACAGGGAGTTAAGCATACTTTCCACAGGGTCAGTGAGTACATTGGCCGGTACGGAGTGTGAGAGAGAGGGGAGATGCCATTGACCGTCTGACCTCTAGGGTCAACAGGCGCGATGGTGAATAACAGCTATGACGTGTTCGTGATGTGTTTATGATGTCACCTCTCCTACTACTCATCGAACTAGCTAATATGATTGGTTCCCGCCCATTTGCTGCAATGCTATTGGTCAAATTGTAACTCTTTTGTGCTGTGTGCCACGAGATGCCTGGCAGCCCTTGTAAAACATTCTCGTGAGGGATCTCTTGCAAAGAGGACGTGTTCTGTTCTGTCTATTCGGCCACTAGACTGAACACCGTCCATTCCTCACTGTCAAGTTAACTTAGCATCTTTTCAATATACCCAACACTCGCCCAGAATCACGAGTGTGAGTATATTGTTCAGAAGCCTATAGTGACAAATCTCCAGAGCGAAACAGACTGGTATCAGGTAACCCCTGGTGACAAAGATCGTTGTGAGTGAACTAAGGCAGTGCCGCCGCCTAAGTAATCTGTATGTGACTTTACCACGGTGTACCTGTACCACAGTGTACAGTGTAGTGCATGGTACCACAGCCGCCGCCACCCTCACTGTACCACGTGACATCACCACCCTTACTCACCGCCAGTGCCAAGTGTGTGTGCGTGTGTCTGTTAAGCATACAGCACGCCCTCCTGTCCCGTGTCAAGTACGGTTTGTGGGAAAACCTGTCGTCAATGGTCTCACTTAAGAACGAGGAAACCAGCTATCAGGCCACCTACGAGTGCTTGCGTAAATGTGCCTGAGTGAGTGAGTGAATAAGAGAGGTACCTTATCTGTAAGTACAAGATTTTGTCATTGTTTTATTGTGTCTGTGTTGATCTGAGGTATCAACCACAGTTCTCACCTTCTTATACCTGTCGCAGGTTATAGGTGAATCGACGGTGAATGCGTGGTTATCTGTGTGGTATCACAGCATTCACTCGTCTGTGAATGTGAGTTTCACATACACCACACATTTAGTTATTGTGTGATTGTTATTTTGCATGTTATTGCCTGTCCCATTGACAGTGTATTTGTTTTTATTGCATATCATCATTACCCAAGTATCCGGTTGGAACTCTTGTGATCCCTTTGCATACCGGCAGTTAGGTTGCCGTGTTAATGATTGGCTGTCAACTGTGTTAAGTTAGGTGTTTCTCCACGAGTGGATACGAGTCGATTAGCCAGACGTCAAGAGTCTCGCTAATGCAACCATAGCTTTGCCGACGCCAATCTAAAGTAAATCAAGCACCCTGTGTATTAGTGGTTAAGTTAGTAAATAAACTACTGTTAAGCTTTATGCGGCGTTTCCATTGAACCACTTCTGAACACTGACAACATTACTCAAGCCTTCAGCTCTAAGTGTCTTCAACACCGAGTTGCCTAATTCACTAAACTATAAATGTGATGAGGACCCTAACAGTCCCTTAAAGTGTTAAATCATTGAGGAGATTCCAACGATCAACGTGGAGCAGGACCGGTGAGGCTAGTCTGAGAAGAGACCCTCAAGGACTCTAACTCGACCTTGCTCCCAGGCCCTGTACGGTTGCTCTCGTATTTTCTATTCTGCTAATTCCGACAGTTTCGTGAAGCGTCTGCCACATGTACATTGGCGACGTACGCATTGCAGTCGTGAAAGCAAAAACGAAAACCCCCACATTTACAAACATAATGTTGGATATATAGATAGAGGTAGTACATACAATACCTAAAGCCACTAGTACGCATAGCGTTTCGGGCAAGGTGAGGTGGGGAAAAACATTTATTTATTTATTTATTTATTTATTTATTTATTTATTTATTTATTTATTTATTTATTTATTTATTTGTTTATTTATATACAAGAAGGTACATTGGGTTAGAGAGAATACATAGCATAGTATTCAAGAACCTGGTAATTACAGACCCATTTCATTAACATCATGCATTAGTAAAACTGCAGAACGGATGGTCTTAAATAGGCTACTGTGGACGACTGCGTACAACGTTCGAGCAGGTTTTAACACCTCCTAACCAGTTATAGCAACCAATATAGCAAGTTGTAACAAATTCTAATACGTCATAAACACGTTAAGCCAAGATGTAACAACTTTATTACAAGTTGTAATAAGCAGAAAATAGAGACAGTTTCGGTTTGTGTTTGCAGGGTGGAGACCTTCATAAACACATATTTGGCTTCACTAGAGGAGTAGGTACTGCCAACTGCATAGCAATATTACTAGCAACAGTTAACTCAGGTCCAGCTATAGTGATCTTCCTTGATCTAGAAAAAGCATTCGAACTTGCAAGCCCGCAAGCAATTTTACACACCTTAGTTAAAAAAGGCGTAAAGGGAAAAATGCTAGCATGGATTCAAGATTACCTAAGTCACAGGAATGCCAGAGTAAAGTTGCAAGGACAAGTGTCGGACTACCACCTGCATGAGAATGGGACTCCACAAGGAGGAGTCCTCAGTCCTAGTCTTTTTAACATCCTTATGGAAAACCTTGTTACCATGACATTTACAGAAGGGGTTAAATTGCTAAGCTATGCTGATGATATAGCATTAGTTATCACAGGTCCCTCACTTCTAAATAAAGCACAAGGGGCGTTAGATAGAGTAACATCGGAATGCAGCGTTTTGGGGCTAAAAATATCTGCACAGAAGTCTAAGGCAATGATACTAGGCGGCAACACTCCAGACAGGCACCTACGCATTCAAGACATTAACCTTCAGTGGGTTACACAATATCAATATCTCGGAGTGTGGATAGATTTTAAAATGACTTTCAACAAGCAGATTCAATATCTAAAGGAGAAAGCAAAATCACGACTAAATATAATGAGAGCAATCACAGGGCCCCGTCTAGGAGCGGGACACAAAGTGTTAAGAATGTTTTACATACACGCCGTTCGTTCCCTAGTTGATTATGCAGCGCCTGCCTTACTCACTCTTTCTCCTGGCCAGTGGGCAAACGTTGAGGTTATTCAAAACGATGCATTGCGAATCATAACAAGAGCTCCCAGATGGACTAAAATACTGAACCTAAGACTAGAAACCAAGCTAACGTCGATTGAAATAAGGGTAAAAGGGATTGCTGCGTGCATGCTGACCAAGGTATTGACTAGATCTAGAATCAGTTCACTTAAAGATATAATTACTGGAGCACTAACTCTGAACAGAAGAGCCTTCAATAGCAACAGGTGGACCCATTGTGCGATAAACACCATCAATACATTCGATATAACAAACACAGTCACTGAGAAGGGTGTCGACGAAATACATGCAGACTTTGTTATGCAAGCCCCTTGGGAATCTCCGCCAGCAGACTTTAAGATTATGGTTATTGAAGGAAAAAAGAACCAGACAAATCCTCATCTGCTACGTAACATTGCACAGATGCATATAGAAGCAAACTTGGCATCAGACAGCTTCACTTACTTCACAGATGGATCAGTAGACCAGCAGGGACAAGAAACCGGAGCTGCAGTTAAAGCAGGAAACTCTGTAAATAGTTGGAGGCTCTCAAATGGGTGTTCGACTTTACAAACAGAGATGATAGCCATTCAAAAGGCTTTGGAACATGCTCTTGCTCAACACCGACAACATGTTATCATACATACAGATTCGAGAACCGCCATTGAAACCTTGCAACAAGAACACATATGTGATAACATACATCTGATCACAAATGTCATATCATTAATGCAAACACTCAAACGACAAGGCCGACGGGTACTTATCAACTGGGTGCCAAGTCATGTGGGAATAATAGGAAATGACATCGCAGACGAAGCTGCAAAACTTGCAACTAAGAGAAGAAATGTAGACATTTACATACCACAGAGTCTATCACAGATTAAGAAAGTAATTAGAAACAGAGCAATGCAAAAGATGTACAGTGACCACAACACAGCAGTTGCAACATCAGGATCTGCGGGTTGGTACAAGAATTCAACCAACTACGAACCACTTTGTTTGATGAAGGGAGCAGTAGAGCAACAGAAGTACACTTACATCGCATCAGGCTTGGATACCCATGTGCATGGAAATAGGCTTACAGGTTCCGGAAGATGAGAGGAAATGTCAACACTGTGGAGAAATGCCCGACAGACCACTGGAACATTATCTAACACAGTGCACAGTTACAAACCCATAAGATTTCAACTTAGATTCAACAGAGCAGAAGAAAGGTTTAAAACATATGGCAAAATCTTACTAAAGCGACCATACGAGTAATAAATACTCATACTCCGCCCAAGTAAAACAGAAACAAGCAACACTTAGTGGGCCAGCCAGAGGCTTAGGGCCCGCGCAGGAATATCCCTGCAAAAAAAAAAAAAAAAAAAAAAAAAAAAAAAAA
>WNGS01169186.1:22704-38178 GCA_020271785.1 Procambarus virginalis
CCAATGGCATCAAGGATATCGTCAATCCTAGGTAATGGGTATGCGTCCTTCACAGTGACACTATTAAGCTTCCTATAGTCCGTACAAAGACGAATCTTACCGTGAGGTTTGGGTACCAGGATACATGGTGAGGCCCAGGGGGACTCACAGGGGTAGCCAGTCCATGGTCCAGGAGGTACTGTACCTCAGCATGCATGACTTCCTTCTTGCTAGGGCTGATTCGGTAGTACGGCTGGCGAATCGGCTGGGTGTCAGGTAGCAGTTGGATGTCGTGCCGAATCACAGTACACTCCTGTGGATCATCTCGAAACAACTCCTGATGTCCTCTGATGAGTTTGATGAGTGAGGCACTATTATCGTCCTGAAAGTAATTAGGGAGGTCAGTAAGGATTTCCGAATTAGAAAGCGCTGTCTCAGTGTCAGTGCTTTCGGAAGGAGAAGCAGGGAAGGTCTCACTGTGGCTGTATGGACCTGTAAATGAGGTGAAGTTGGTTAGCACAGTGGGAGGAACACCATGGTAGGATTTGAGCAGGTTGATGTGGCACAGCTGGGTCTTCCGCCGCCTATCGGGGGTTTCGAGAACGTAGTTGAAGTTGTTCCGGCACTCCTTAACACGGTAGGGTCCTGAGAACCTGTTTTGTAAAGGAGAACCTGGGATAGGGAAATAGGCAAGAACTAAGTCTCCCGGTTTAAACTTCCTTACTTGGCAGTGCTGGTCGTAACGAGTTTTCATCCTCTCTTGGGCTTTCTGTAGGTTGTTGCTGGCAAAGGAATGGACCCTATCTAGAATGTGTCGAAGGTTTTGAAGATATTGGGGCACATTCTGATGGTCACTGAAGGTGGCATCACGTAGAGAATCCTTGAAAGCCTTGAGAGGTGTACGGCACTTATGACCGTAGAGCATCTCATAAGGAGATACTCCTAGTGACTCTTGGGAAGACTTCTGAAAATACACATGATGAGATCAAGTTGCCTATCCCAATCCTTTGAGGTCTCATTACAAAACTTTTTTAAGAGTGCCTTGATGGTCTGATGACTACGTTCAAGAGAACCCTGTGAAGCAGGATGATAGGGGCTGGACAGTACCTGTTTGATGTTGAACTCCTCCAGAGTCCGTTTGAAGAGATCACTGGTGAAGTTGGTACCACAATCGCTCTGAATCTCCCTCGGAAATCCATACTGGGTGAAGATTTTCAGTAGATTCTTCACTACTGTAGCAGCTGTAATATTTTTCACTGGAACTGCTATCGGGAATCTGGTGGTAGGACACAGGATGGTTAAGATATAGGCGTTGCCGGCAGTGGTCCGAGGCAAAGGACCAACACAGTTAATAATAAGTCTGTGGAATGGTTCCTCAGGCACCTGGATGGGTATCAGTGGTGCTCTGGGAACTGAAACATTTGGTTTCCCTGCTTTCTGACACACGTGGCATTGTTGAACAAATTTCTTTACGTCATTAACCATACCATGGCCAGTAGTAGTTTTGGCGAATCCCATGATATGTCTTGTTAAACCCGTAGTGTGCTAGAGCTCCGTGGGCCAGATGTAGAATCGTGGGCCGCAGGCTGGTAGGAATCACTAGTTGTTCAATGTTTGCCCAATCGTCCTCGTCCTTCAGTTTACTGGGTCTATACCTGCGATAGAGTAATTCGTTCTCCAAGAACAACCCAGGAACACTGTCGGATTGGATCTCAGCCTGAAAGAATAATGGTGTCAAGGTAAGATTTTCTCTCTGTAACTTACGGAACTCCAAAGCAGTCAGATTAGGGGGTAGATTCGAAGGGTCTTGAGGGACAGTGGTAGCAGTAGAGTCAGCTGGCTGTGGTCGTGCAGCTTCAGCACGGGTGGTCACCATAACAGGAGGAGAAACTTCATCACTCTCTTGAACCTTTGCTGGAACATGCTTAAAAATCGGGTTATCCAACACAGAGTTGCTCACCTGGGATATGTCCTTGACGATCAAGTTGGTCGGTTGTTGGTCTTCTGCCAAGTCGTTGCCTAGGAGAAGTTGCACTCCAGGCATGGGAAAAGGGTTTTCCCTGACGGCGACTTGGACTTCACCGGTCACGAAGGGACAATCCAGGTGGACTCTGGCGAGAGGATAAGGAGTAGTAGCAGTAAGGTCAGTGATGAAGACAGTCTCTCCTGTGTAGGCGACTTTGGGCACAGCTGATTTCAAGACGATCGATTGTAGAGCCGCTGTGTCCTTAAGATCTTAAGTCCGAAACGTCCCTCTGAATCTGAACCGTGGGTAGAGATAGTTCCTGGATATAGATGTTTGCTAAAGAGAGACAGATCATTAACATGAACACCAATATTCATTACAGGCTTACCGGACTTAGGGGGAGTAGGTTTAGGCTTAGTGGGTTCTGTGTTACTTTAGATTGGGACTTACCACATTTTTCTATGGTATGTCCATAGAGTCGACAATACCTACAGTACAGTTGAGAGGTACCTTGATCGGGGCTCACTTTCTCGTAGCTGTACCAAGACTTCTTACTGGTAGGTTGTTCTGGTGTCAGCCGGTGGATGAGGCTGTAAGTGTCAGCAGACTTCGCGCATTTCACCAAATCGGTCTCTTCTTTGTCTGCTAAGTATAGGCGGACAGGAGGAGGTACACGCCTCAAGAATTTTTCAACCAGCATGAGGTTGACAAGCTCTGGAAAAGTAGAGACATGTGCTGCCTCCAGCCATTTCATAAAGTACCTCCGTTTGGTGTTAGCAAATTCTAAAAAGGTGGTGGTACTTGCCTTGATGTAGTCACGGAACTTTCGTCGGTAGCTTTCGGTGGAGAGGAGGTAGGCGTCCAACACAGCTTGCTTCAGGGTGGTGTAGTCGTTTTCAGATGCCAAAGTGCTGAGTGTGACTGCTGCTCTACCTGTTAGATGTACTCGGAGAAGGGTAGCCCATTGGTCGTCAGGCCAACTAAGTTGATTAGCAAGGGTCTCAAAAGTAGTGAAAAACACATCAACCTCCGTTTCGATGAACGGGGGCATTAACTTACTTGCATGGGAGACATTGAAACTTGGCGGAAGACTAGCTGCAGCTTGCTGGAGTTGAGCTTGGTGTGCAGCGTCCCTCGTGAGTTCTCGGTCACGACATTCTAGAGCTGTATCTGCCTGCCGTTTGTCGTGTTCACGTTGCATCTCGAGTCGCTGTTTGTATAAGGCCAACTCACGTTCACTTTCTTCTTTTCTCAGTGCGGCCTCTCGCTCTTTGAGGTGTAGAGCTTCTTTCGCCAGAGCAGCTTCACGCTCTTGCTCTTCCTTTCTGATGGCAGCTGCTTCCTTTTGTTGCTCCCGCTCGATCTTGGCAAGTTCTAATTTGAGCTTCATTGCTGTCAAGTCATGCTTATCTGAAATAGAGTATTGTTCTTGAGTATCAGAGTCTATAATTTCTTCTTCCAGAAGGTGACCCAGGAGCATATTATGTATGGCATATTTGTTGGCCCCATGGGGAACGACCAGGTGATACTCATGTGCAAGAGCTATCAATTCGATCCTCTTAGCATGACGTAAGTTCCCTATTTCACTTTCTGGATTTGCCTGGAAAGCTTGACTACGAAACATGATGAAAATATAGCACAATAAATGAGACACGAATATACAGTGAGAATATGGTGAATGTCAGAAACAGGAAACGTGGCAACTGATATCTATCCTGTGGAATTGTTAACAATTTAAAGTTAATTTAAGATGGTAAATGGTTAGGGTCGCAGGAAATCTTGTACCCGGTACTCACTGTCGGAGGATAAGGGCAAGAAAATCCTACTAATTAGTTGAAACTGAGTTTCGAAAAACAAGTGAAACACTAAATGGTTCCAAAATAAATTAGGTAGTACAAAAATGTAAGTATGCCTTGCCGAGTCACTATTGAACATAAGCAAGTTACCCACTGAAATTGAATATGGTACTTACAGAATTAGCGAACTTCGTGCTCAAATGAAAGAAAGCTAATTCCCTACCTTGAGTAAGTACCATCAATTCTGTCCGACGAGTAGGGTGCGAGTGTCAACTGGGGACGAGAACTATTGGCAAGGTCCCAACTCGCCAATTACTCCGTGCGAGAGGATCTATAGCCCTCTTTATCCTCCTAGAGTCGGATTGCAGAAATTAGGTGCTATTGACCCGGAGACAGACCACAGTACCAGGGTACCTATGTGATAATCTGTCAAAAATGTGAGAAATATCTGAGGGACAAAAGATGTTAAACACGGGTAATAACACGGAAGGGGGGAGACGACCAATTAAGAGTATGACTGCGGCCTACAGTCACCACGTAATCCAAAGTTGTCTCACACTCACCATATGCTACTCCCGTAATGCACAATATACACAGCACCCTATAAATAAATAAAATGATTAGTGTAAATATTGAAAGCAAGGGAATGAAAGCCAAGTACGCTTACCACAATTACCAATACCTGAGTGCAGCTCCTAGGACAGGCCCCCAAATATATGTGATGGTAACGTGTTGGAAATTGTGGTCGGCAGTCTTCCAAATGGCAGATGTCAATGCTGGGCCACATATATGTAGGTTATAAAAAAAAGGAAAAAAAAAAGAGTGACTGCTTGTCTAATAATCTGTGGTAAGGTAAGGTAAGATATACGAAAACACAAATATAAAAAAATGCACTTTACTTAATCTAGAAAACAAAATAAAATAAGACAATTCCTGGCATTTAAAATAATGTAAAAGTAAAACACGTAAAAATATATATAACAAACTGAAAAGGGGGGAACTGGTTACGTTAACACGAATACAAAGATAAATGGTGCTGGGAATATATGCGCAAGCTATCAACCTCTATTTGATTACACAAGGTGAGTCAAGTAGGTGTTCACAGCTAGAGCACTAGATATATTCTGACTAGTAGAGCTGCCAGTGATCCTGACGTTGCCTTGGCGAGGAATGTGATTGGAGAAGGACTGTAGTGGCGTGTTCACGAACGGCCAATGAGAATGCAGGACGGTCGGCGAGTCAGTAGTTCCAGACTGGGAGCAGCAGTTGGCGGGTCCGCGCGCCGACCAGGTGTGCAGCAGGTGCAGGAGTGGGGGGAGGGGGGTTGTAGGTGCGTGGCTGGTCTTGATATATACGTTAAGCTGCTGTAAAACCGTATCTTGNTTTTAATTTAGTGTTAACTAACAGGGAAACACAAATTAATGACATCGAAATAGGGAGTGAGCTAGGGAACAGTGATCACAAAGAAATCAGATTTGGCATAGAATGGAATAGACCTGTAGGAGAAAATTCTGTTAAAGTGCCAGATTTTCGAAAAGCGATTTTAATAGCCTAAGAAATTTTTTGGGTCAAATTGATTGGAAAGTCTTGGGTATGGGGTGGGGGCCGGTCTTGGAGCGAGACATGAACCCAGCAATGGGTGATGTAAATGGGGATTTCGATGTAGATTCAATTTATAACGTATTTAAGAATATTCTAAACAAAGCACAGGAACGTAGTATACCACACAAATTGAATAGATCGATTACCAATGACCCAAAGTGGATAACAAAGAATTTGAAGAATTTATAGGTAAAAAGAGAGCTTGGTACAAGAGGATTAAAAATGGGGAGGTCACTTTAGAACAGGAATTCGTACAACTAGTTAGAAATGTTAAAAAAGAGATAAGGAAAGCAAAAAGAAACTATGAAGTTCGTATAGCAGGGCAAGCAAAGACAAATCCTAAAGGGTTTTTTCAGTATATCGAACTAAGACTAGGGAAAGGATAGGTCCATTAAAAACTGAGACAGGTCAAATAACAGATAGTGATGAAGAGATGAGTAGTATTTTTAATACATATTTTGTATCTGTATTTACTAAAGAGGAACTTAACAATATGCCTTCAGCCCAACAAGTCTATGTGGGTGGGGACGAGGACAGGTTGACGAGTTTAGCAGTTACCAGGGAGGATGTTATTAAACAAATAGTAAAACTCAAACCAAACAAATCCCCAGGGCCGGATGAAGTGTTTGCCAGAGTGCTGAAAGAATGCAAAGAGGAGCTTTGTGACCCACTGTCAATCATATTTAATAAATCAATAGAGTCAGGCACAGTGCCAGAGTTTTGGAAAGTTGCTAATGTGATACCAGTTTTTAAGAAAGGAGATAGATCACTTGCGTCTAACTATCGACCAATTAGCTTAACGTCTATTGTGGGAAAGTTACTCGAATCTATAATAGCAAATAAAATTCGTCTTCATCTTGAAAAACATAAATTAATAATTGAGTCGCAACATGGTTTTATAAATGGCCGTTCATGTTTAACAAATTTGTTATCTTTTTATTCTAGCATAGTTGAGGCAGTTGATAGTGGTAAGGATTGTGATGTTGTGTACCTTGACTTTAGCAAAGCTTTCGATACAGTGCCACATGAAAGACTGATTAAAAAGATAGAGGCTCATGGTATTGGGGGTGCTATATTAAGCTGGATTAGGGCATGGCTATACCAAAGGAAACAGAGAGTTAGTATAAATGGAGTCAAGTCAGAGTGGGAAAATGTTGTAAGTGGAGTGCCTCAAGGCTCTGTCTTGGGACTCTGTTGTTTATAATATATATAAATGATTTAGATTCAGGTTGAGTAGCAACATTTGCAAATTTGCCGATGATACGAAAATCGGTAGGGAAATTAATTCGGAGGAGGACTCACTATCACTTCAAGTTGATCTAGATAGGGTTTTGAAATGGTCAAAGGACTGGCAGATGCAGTTTAATGCTGATAAATGTAAAGTTCTGAAGCTAGGTAATGATGATAGAGTTACAAGATACGAGCTAGATGGTGTTGAGATTGCGAAGTCGGATTGCGAAAGGGATCTGGGAGTTATAATTAGTAAGAATTTAAAACAAAAGGATCAATGCATAAATGTTCGTAATAAGGCAAATAGGACACTCGGATTTATTAATCGCAGCGTAAGTAACAAGACACCTGGTGTGATTCTCAAGCTATATCTTGCTCTGGTTAGGCCCCATTTAGATTATGCAGTTCAGTTTTGGTCGCCATATTATAGAATGGATATAAATTCACTTGAACGTGTCCAGCGTAGGATGACTAAGATAATTCCCCAAATTAGAAATCTTTCATATGAAGAAAGATTAACAAAGCTTAATTTGCATTCACTGGAAAGGCGAAGAGTTAGGGGTGACATGATAAAGGTTTACAAGTGGATGAATGGACATAACAAAGGGGATATTAATAGGGAATTGAAAGTATCAACACAGGACAGAACGCGAAACAATGGGTATAAATTCTCCGTGGTGTAGTGGTAAGACACTCGCCTGGCGTTCCGCGAGCGCTATGTCATGGGTTCGTATCCTGGCCGGGGAGGATTTACTGGGCGCAAATCCTTAACTGTAGCCTCTGTTTAACGCAACAGTAAAATGTGTACTTGGATGAAAAAACGATTCATCGCGGCAGGGGATCGTATTCCAGGGACCTGCCCGAAACGCTACGCGTACTAGTGGCTGTACAAGAATGTAACAACTCTTGTATATATCTCAAAAAAAAAAAAAAAATTGGATAAGTTTAGATTTAGGAAGGACTTGGGTAAATACTGGTTCAGTAACAGGGTTGTTGATTTGTGGAACCAATTGCCGCGTAACATTGTAGAGGTGGGGTCCCTCGATTGTTTCAAGCATGGGTTGGACATGTATATGAGTGGGATTGGGTGGTTATAAATAGGAGCTGCCTCGTATGGGCCAATAGGCCTTCTGCAGCTGCCTTTGTTCTTATGTTCTTATGCGAAAGGGATCTGGGAGTTGTGATTAGTAGGAATTTAAAACAAAAGGATCAATGCATAAATGTTCGTAATAAGGCAAATAGGACACTCGGATTTATTAATCGCAGCGTAAGTAACAAGACACCTGGTGTGGTTCTCAAGCTATATCTTGCTCTGGTTAGGCCCCATTTAGATTATGCAGTTCAGTTTTGGTCGCCATATTATAGAATGGATATAAATTCACTTGAACGTGTCCAGCCTAGGATGACTAAGTTAATTCCCAAAATTAGAAATCTTTCATATGAAGAAAGATTAACAAAGCTTAATTTGCATTCACTGGAAAGGCGAAGAGTTAGGGGTGACATGATAGAGGTTTACAAGTGGATGAATAGACATACCAAAGGGGATATTAATAGGGTATTGAAAGTATCAACACAGGACAGAACGCGAAACATTGGATATAAAATAGATAAGTTTAGATTTAGGAAAGACTTGGGTAAATACTGGTTCAGTAACAGGGTTGTTGATTTGTGGAACCAATTGCCGCGTAACATTGTGGAGGTGGAGTCCCTCGATTGTTTCAAGCATGGGTTGGACATATATATGAGTGGGATTGGGTGGTTATAAATAGGAGCTGCCTCGTATGGGCCAATAGGCCTTCTGCAGTTACCTTTGTTCTTATGTTCTTATTTCCATTTTTATTTATATAGATTCTGTGTGAATTGAGTTGGAATTGAGCTGTGTTGTTTACCATACCATTCATTTCGTGGGTACAGTTTATTTTTATATTTTTCCATTTTTTCATTTCATTTTTAACTGTTTTTCTTATATTTCATTGATGGGAACATCAGGTTAATTGATGTTCCCACTTTTCTGATGGGAACATCAGATCATTTGGGAAGGAATTGGACGAGGGAGTGGGGAATGGTGGGGATGACGAGGGAACGGAATTGAGAGATGGTGGGGGAGGATGAGGGGACAAGGGAAGGGGTAATGGTAGGGAAGGACGAGGTGGACAAGAAGTTTGGGATGGTGTAAACGAGGGGATGGGGGAAAGGAGAATAGTTGGGAGGACAAAGGGACAGGGAGTGGGGCATGGTGGGAAGGAAGAAGGGATGGTGAAGTGGGAAATGGTGGGGAGAACGAGGGACGGTGGAGTGGGGAATGGTTGGGAGGCTGAGGAGACAGGTGAGGGGGGAATGTTGGAGAGGACTGGGGGACAGGGAAGGTTGCTGTGGCTCAGCAACGTACATGCGTTGCTAAGCCACAGGAACGCGTGGTCGGGTGCTGCTAGTATATATATATATATATATATATATATATATATATATATATATATATATATATATATATATATATATATATATATATATATACTGGACTGTAACATAGTCCATAGTGTAGTATATATATATATATATATATATATATATATATATATATATATATATATATATATATATATATATATATATATATATATATATATATATATATATATATATATATATATATATATATATATATATATATATATATATATGCGAACAAGCCTGAATGGTCCCCAGGACTATATGCGAATGAAAACTCACACCCCAGAAGTGACTCGAACCCATACTCCCAGGAGCAACGCAACTGGTATGTACAAGACGCCTTAAACCACTTGACCATCACGACCGGACATAATGAGGTGATAGCCGAAGCTATTTGAACCACCCCACCGCCGGCTCTCGGATGGTTATCTTGGGCATAGCATTTTACCAAATCACCTCATTCTTTGGGGCACACGTGAGGAACACAAATGCGAACAAGCCTGAATGGTCCCCAGGACTATATGCGAATGAAAACTCACACCCCAGAAGTGACTCGAACCCATACTCCCAGGAGCAACGCAACTGGTATGTACAAGACGCCTTAAACCACATGACCATCACGACCGGACATAATGAGGTGATAGCCGAAGCTATTTGAACCACCCCACCGCCGGCTCTCGGATGGTTATCTTGGGCATAGCATTTTACCAAATCACCTCATTCTTTGGGGCACACGTGAGGAACACAAATGCGAACAAGCCTGAATGGTCCCCAGGACTATATGCGAATGAAAACTCACACCCCAGAAGTGACTCGAACCCATACTCCCAGGAGCAACGCAACTGGTATGTACAAGACGCCTTAAACCACTTGACCATCACGACCGGACATAATGAGGTGATAGCCGAAGCTATTTGAACCACCCCACCGCCGGCTCTCGGATGGTTATCTTGGGCATAGCCAAAGAATGAGGTAGAAAAACATAGTATTTAGTAACATAGTAACATTTTCCTGGAATAAGTTTGATGACCAGATTGTACTCTTGCAACAATAAAGACCACCTTAATATCCTCTGATTGGGATTCTTCATGCTAGCAATAAATGTTAAGTGGTTGTGGTCAGTAAACACTTCAACAGTATTGGCTGATACATAGATGTAATTTTTTAACAGCTAATAATAATGACAATGTCTCTTTTTCTACTGTGGAGTAATTCTATTGACATTTGGAACACTTTTTAGAATAGTAATATAATGGATGATTAATACCCTCATCATCATCTTGCACTAGTACAGAACCTGCACCCCAGTCTGAAGCATCTATATGTAGTTTAAATGGCTTAGAGTAGTCATGAGTAGCTAATACTGGACCAGATGACCACATTACTTTTAATTAAGTAAATGCATCGGGACGCTCCTGAGGCCATCTAAACTTCACATTTCTACATAGCAAGTTTGTCAAATGAGCTGCAATTGCAGGCAATTTTTTTTACAGAACGCTCTATAATATGCACACATTCCTAGATACCTTTGCACCTCCTTCTTGGTAGTCAACACTGGATACTCTAATATATCATTTATTTCACTCTTGAGTGTTGTTGTTGTTGTTAAAGATTCGCTACCTGGAACAAGAAGTTCCAAGTAGCACGGGCTATGGCTCTCGAGTGGTAACACCTTCCCATTTTCCACTTCATATCCTAAATAGTAAATACTAGGATGTTATGATCTCAGCCCGCAGGAGAAACGAGTCTCTCCCTTGAGAGTTATTCAGCAAGCCTGACCTAACTGGAAGGTCCAGGAATCATAGAGGTGATAATACTTAGGTAAGATAGTTTGGTCGATTTAAAATAAAAATTTGAGATTATGGGCAATGAACGAGGAAACAGATAAATGACTGGTTAGGAGATGTGGACAAGTTGCTGGAGGCATGAGGCTCGCTTGGAGGGCGATGACCTCACTTGAGGCCGGACATCATAGGGGGAGGACACGCTTCGTTGTGCTCCAGTCAGAAGGAGACCCCTAGCGATATTATCTCCACGAGAAGAGTAGTGTGCAGACGTTCCAGCTGTGGAGTCGAGCTGAGGACGTGTGGTCTCAAGTCCTGGACGGCGAGGAGAGAGTATTTAAGCCGCCCAGTGACAGTTTTGTGTGCTGTGAGAAGCGCCCTGGTCAGACTTGTCAGAGGGAGGAGCGCCCTCGACTAGATAATCTGTGGTAAGCCCGATTTAAGCCAGTTCATAGTGATTGCTTGTAGTTGGTCGTGTGCCCAGCGACAGTAGCAATGTTTATTTACAAGTTAGAAATGTTTTGGTAAGGCAGAGAGCCTAAAATAAGAGAGTGAAGTGGGAGGAGCGCGGAGCGACATCCATCTCCTCTGGGCGCTGGCAGGTGACTGAGGTCCTGGCGCCGGAGGACCCTCACAGTGAGGAAGCCCGCAGGCGGAGCATGGACTCGCCCACGGGGGAGTCCACTCTCACTAAATGTAGAAGACAGATAGAGGTTGGAGGCAAAGATATTGTGTGATTAATTTTGTTTATGTGTTAAAGGGAAAACAATTTATTGGAGTGCAAATGGGTTGCAGGTTTGTCTTTGGGGAAGAAGTTGCTGAGGACTTCGAAGCCAGCACAGAGGGAATAGTTGATGAGACTCCAAGACAGGGAAGGAGAGGACCTCGATCTGTGAGGAGAAGCAGTGAGGAGGAGTGTCACGTGCTTCTGTAGAGGTGGTGAAGTACCACAATTATTCGAGGAAACTTTATGGTGCAGCAGCCAGGAGAGCTGTGGATGACCCTAGTGGCGAGTAGAGAAGCACCATAATTGTTCAAGGAATCTTCATGGTAGCAGCCTGGAGGAGCTGCAGAGGATCCTGGTGGTTAAGCCCGGAAGAACCTGAAGTTGTCAGGATAGTGAAATAGTTCTAAATGATCACTTGTATGGAGGTAAGAGTGTTTGTCATTAGCGTGAACGACGCAATGAGAGGTGAGTGATCGTTTGCCACTTATGTGCCACGAAGTGTATATTGAAGTTTAGAGTCACAGTCGTAGGCAGGATTACCTACAGATATTCTAGGACGGATAGAGTGATCGATTGATTCGTTGTGTGTCACTGAACATTTATACATATATATATATATATATATATATATATATATATATATATATATATATATATATATATATATATATATATATATATATATATATATATATATATATATATATATATATATTTGTGTTATTGCATCTTCCTGCTGAATTTTCTTGTACGTGTTTAGAGATATATTTAAATGTATATATTCTCTTGTTGAAAGTGTACCATTATACTGTAAGACTTAATCTACTTGAGGAGGTTGGTAATATTAGGTGGTAATACCAAGAGATAGAATACCACTTAGCAAGCTGAGGACAGAGTTCTGATGGTGTTGGAGTGCAACCTGATTATAATAGTATAGTGTATAGGATTCATTATTATTATATGTATGCGTGTATTGTATATGTACTTCGTCCAGTAAATGTATTCAAATTTGCTGGTGTTTGCACTTGTCCTAGTGAGGCTTCCCAGGAAATAGTAAAGAAGGAGAGAGAGAGAGCAAGAAACAGGAAACACTGCTGTGGACAGGGTAAGACGGAAGTCTAGTAAGACAAAGGGGATTGAGGAGTCATATCCCATAAGGAGAGAGTGGGGAGTCACAGCGGCTCGAGTGGGTGTGTGCACGTGACAACAAGGCTGAGTGCTGGAGCCGCATCCCCTAAAGGTGTGACGTTGAGCCCCTCTCCTAGAGCCTGAAGTGCCTGGTGTGATCTCCTAGTGGAATATAAGCACTCTATCGAGTTGTGGGTTGGGTGGTCCGTCAGCAGTGACACCACCAAATCCACCACCACCGCAACAAGGAACAAATCCACAAGGGCCGTGACGAGGATTCGAACCTGCGTCTGAGAGCATCCCAGACTCTGCCTAAATCGACTGAGCTATGACATGGTCAAATAGGCTCTTGTGGATTTGTTCATTTGATGCATCACGCAATTGTGATTTCTGTGTGTAACAAATACTAGCTCTGGCAAAAGTACATTTGTGTAAGTTTACAGTTAAATTAGCCTTCTTAAAGCATTTTAACAGTTTAGCTAAGCCCTTCATTTGGTCCTCCCAATTATTGTGATAAATTACAATATCATCCAAGTAAGCTTTACATTGGGGTATGTCTTTTAACACTAAGTTCATAAGGAGCTGGAAAGTTACTGAGGCATTTATCAACCCAAAATGCATTATAGTGAATTCATACAACCCATCAGCAATGCACTCAGCTCCCGTGCTCTTGGTGTTAAGGGAATTTGCCAGTACCCTTTTGTCAAATCTAGCTTGGTTACTAACTTGGCTTTATCAATACTATCTATGCAATCATCTAATCTAGGTATGGGAAAATTATCGTCTACAGTCATTACATTAAATTTGTTATAGTCAATACACAACCTGTGAGTTCCATCTTCCTTTGGAACTAACATACAAGGACTACTCCAACAGCTGCTGCTAGGTCTCACTAATCCATGTTGAAGCATGTAGTCAACTATGGGTGTGACTTGACAGGTTAGTTGTCTCTCATCTTGATGTCATGGTGAATAACTGTAGTCTGGGTAGGAATATCGCCAACGACGTCTGCATGAGAAGTCGGCAACTGCTCCTAGTCCTTCTTCTGCTCTGATGACAAATGTTCCACCTTCTGGATGTTAGACAACCACTTCCCATTGCTAAAATAATGTACATGAGCATTAGGTATATTATCAAAATCACATTCCCCACTATTCTCGTCCACATGGTTTACACTAATCACCTGGCTGGGATTAGTAGTTCCTTTTTGTGTTAGTTTCATTATAGTTACATGTACTACTTGTTCCTCTCTCTCTTGATCAGGTATCTGGATTACATAATTGATGGGACTGAGTTTCTTTATTGCTGTATAGGGATCATGGAACCTATACAACAATGTTCAAATTCAAATTCAAATGTTTATTCAGGTAAAGTACACACATACCAGGTGAGATACAAAACATTGGTGGCTTTACAGATAGAGCTAGTACATACAATGCCTAAAGCCACTATTACGCAAAGCGTTTCAGGCAGGAAAACACAGACTAAAACTTAATACTAATTGAGATTAAGGTATAAATTGCATCGAGAAAAAAAATAAAAAAGGGGGTGAACATAGCAGAAAAATAGTAAATATACAATTTGGTCAACATAACAGCATTGTTTAAAATTGTAGACATGGGTTGACATTTTGGGGTAAGGTAGGTTACATGGAGTTAATTAGGTAGTACTTAGTTTTTATCTTAAACTGGTTGGGAGAGGTACAGACTTTAACATGATTGGGAAGGTCATTCTACATTCTGGGTACCTTGATATGTAGAGCATTTCTAGTTTGATTAAGTCATACTCTTGGAATATCAAATAGGTATTTGTTTCTTATGTGGGTGCTCATGGGTTCTGTTACAACCTTCTAGGAAGCTTTAAAGTCAGGATTGGCATTACAGTTCAAAGTTTTATATATAAAAAATACACATGAGAGGTTGTGTGGTGACTTAATGTCTAACATATTCAGAAATTTGAGTAAGGGTACCGAGTGATGTCTGGGGCCAGAGTTAGATATTGTCTTAATAGCAGCTTTGTGTTGAGTAATTTGAGCACATAAATGATTTTGAGTAGTAGAACCTCAAGCACAAATACCATAGTTGAGATAAGGATAGATGAGAGAGTCACCAGGGCAGGGCGAGATACATAGTATCTGATCTTATAAAGAATGCCAAAAGTTTTGAAACTTTTTTCATATATTTAGAATGTGTCCCTGGAAATTCAGCTTCTGGTCAATGAGAACGCAAAGGAATTTGCCGTCTACTTTGTTTACAAATTGGGTATTGTATCCTGAGAGTTATTGATTTGAGGATTTATTGGCAAACAGAATATAGAAAGTTTTGTCATGTGAGGGTGAGTTTGCTGGCAGTTAGCCAGAGATGGACTTTATTAAGCTCAGTATTCACTGTGACATTTAGAGCAAAGGGGGTCAGGACTAGAGTAAATGAAGGTTGTGTCGTCCGCAAATAGAATTGGTTTGAGGTGTTGGGAGGCATTTGGAAGGTCATTAATGTAGATGAAAAAGAGGAGAGGGCCAAGTATGCTGCCCTGAAGAAGAACAGCAATATTGATGAGTAAGATGGGAGAAATGAATTTTTCACGAAACATACTGTCGCCGACAGTAAGGTAAGATTTAAGGTTATTGCAGGGAGTGACCTCTGACTCCATAATGATGTAATTTAAGAGAAGGTTTTGGTGGTTGAGTGTCAAAAGCCTTATGCAGGTCCACAAAAAACCAACAGCGGAACTCATTTTTATCAAGAGCTGCATGTATCATGTTTTTATCAAGAGCTTCATGTATCAAGTTAATCATACTGATAAGTGCATCAT
>WNGS01169187.1:28777-43486 GCA_020271785.1 Procambarus virginalis
AGTATTGACACTTGTCACGTTCAACGTGAAACAGTTGGGTCACTAGTTCCATCTGTGCCCCGCCCTCTTACTCTTCCTTCGTTTGAAGTTTGTCTCTTTCTCTTCTTTGTAAAAATATTAAATCTTAAATGTCGTTATCATGTCTCCGCCATTCCTCCTGTCCTTAAGTGTGGTGAGATCAGTTCCCGCTGTTTGTCCCGCGTATTTCACGACCCTGAACTCAGCAAGGAGTATAGTTATTATTCAGGTGTTGGGTTCCGTGCCGGTGCTACATACTCAAAGATGAATATAGGAACCGCCATGCTGTTGTGTCAGTGTTGCTGCACTAGGCTGTGTGCATGCTGCACAGCTTGGCATGTGGTCCCCCGCCTTAGTCTATATCTCTGTTCTTTGATCTAATCTTAGATTTCCCTTCTGTTATGATGTACAAATTTATCTCACATATTTCCTACGGATATAGCAGTCTTCTTAATCCTGGTTCTATCCTCATAACTGTGCACTTTGCTGAGTTCAATTCTAGCTGCCACTCGTTACCTTAATTCGTTACCTCTCTCCGCTCTGTTACCTTCCCTCTCACTTACCCCTCTGGTTCCCTCCGGGGAGGTACTCCCTCATCACCCATAACTTTCCTGCGTAAACACAAGCATCTTCCTCCTCTGGACAATGATGCTCTTGTGTAACCCAGCGTCATCTGCTGACAACCTCGGTATAGCGACTCCCATCCCCCCCCCCCTTCCCCTCTCTCTCTCTCTCTCTCTCTCTCTCTCTCTCTCTCTCTCTCCAAGCGGTCAACAATAGATGCTGCAATTTAGTAATACCCAATCTCACTTGGAGCGGGTGGAGCATGGTTGGGTCATTAGTGCACCAGCAGGTGTAAACTGAGCCGCCATATTGGGCAGCTCTCCCTACAATAACACTAATCTCATCGTGTACCACACACACACGCACACACGTGCGTGTGTGTGTGTGTGCGTGCGATTCGGAAACAAATGGGCATAGTTTCTTTCACCCTGATGCCCCTGTTACCTAGTAGTAAATAGGTACCTAGGAGTTAGACTGCTGTTACGGGCTGCTTCCTGGGTGTGTGTGTTAGAGAGAAATATATGTAGTAGATATGATAGAGGAAAATTGGAATTAGTTCATTAAACAACCGGCGGTTAAAAACAAAAGGCGGGGCCCAAGAGCTAACAGCTCGATCCTACATACACAAATAGTATTTACAAATAGTAAATACACAAATATGTACACAAGTATCCATGTAGAAACACACACATACACATATTCACATATTTACATACACAATCTCACAATTGTTCAGGAAACAGGAATTCCTGATCAATTCCTGAATCAGGAATTGTTCAGGAAGGCTCGGGAATCTGTTCACCAGTTGGTGTTGAGAGGCGGGACCAAAGAGCCGGAGCTCAACTCCCACAAGCTCAACTAGGTGAGTACAACTAGGTAAGTATAATTGACCAGGAAATACGAAAGCCGGGCTCGGGAGCTGGTGTTCGACCCTCTACAGATTAGTAGGTAAGTATAAATAGGGAGTACAAACCCGCGCACGCGCACACCCACGTACAGACCTTCCCGTGTTTTTTAAAAGATTTGTTGATAATCTGGATCATTATAGACTATAATCCTAGTTACTGTGTGTGTGTGTACCTATTTGTACTCACCTATTTGTACCTGCAGGATCGAGCATTGACTCTTGGATCCCGAAGATTGTGTGTGTGTGTGTGTGTGTGTGTGTGTGTGTGTGTGTGTGTGTGTGTGTATGTGTGTGTGTGTGTGTGTGTGTGTGTGTGTGTGTGTGTGTGTGTGTGTGTGTGTGTGTGTGTGTGTGTGTGTGTGTGTTGGTGTGTGTGTGTGTGTTTCCAGGAAACATTTAGAAAGGAAGAAAATTAAAGAGAGAGAAAGTTAATGAGAACATAAAAGTTAAGGAAATTGCAGGTCTATTAGTCCACATGAGGCAGCTCTTATATATCCCCACCCAGACATATATATGTCTAACCCTCGCCTGAAACAATGAGGTAATCCCACCTCTACTATATTACCCGGTAATTGGTTCCGTAGACCAATCACCTTATTTCCAAACCAGTATTTACCCAGGTCTTTCCTGGTTATAAACGCATCCAGTTTATCTCCGCCGCCGACAGTAAGTGGCAGTAAGGAGGACACCCAGGACACACGTCTCAAGGAAGTGAGGAGGGTCCGGGCCGCCCTGGACCACTACCACGTCGTGTGAAGCAAGAAAGGTAGTATTAGATAAGAATGTGAGGAAAACGAGAATGTGGTAGTGTACCATAGGAGATAAAAAGGACTAAAGAAAACTGCGGAAGACTTACAGAAGGAGAGAAAATGGTGTAATAGAGACGAAAAGAGTTTCAAACATAAGGCACAGAGAGCGAAAGAGAACCTAGAGGGGTTAAAGCCAAGTCACATCACGTTTGTTAAGAAGGTTGGAGCATTTCTGTGTTTGCTGAGAAAGGGAAGAGTCAACAGCAACAAAGCCAGGACTAAGGTTCATGTTTGGCATGTTTTGTATGGCAGCCGAGTCAACCAGACGGCGTCTGTGTAGAGTAGAGGCAGGAAAGATTATTTTAAAATATGACCAATAAATAGGATTATTAGACTCCCTAACATGACAGAAGAGACCATTGTTTGTGTCTGCAGACTTAATACTTCTTTTGTGTTCCTTAAGTCTGTCATTCAGTGTACGGCCAGTGTCACCAAAGTGTTGGAGAGGACAAGACGAGCAGGTAATAGAGTAGACACCAGCAGCATTACAAGCAAGAGAAGTGTGAACCAGATTAACTACAAAAAGTGTTACTTTGTCGAAAAGCGAGCTTTATGTCAAGAGGACGAAGGGTATTACTGACAGTTTTGAGTTCAAATATGAAGGGAAGGCAGAGTGCTAATAGTGTTGGATACAGGTTTAGGATGAAAGAAATTTATTTTAGCTTGAGAATAGACACAGTTGATAAAGTGTCTGGGAATCACCAGAACGCAGGTTCGAGTCACTCCAATGCCTCAAAATTATTTTCATTGATATATCACGCCATTGTAATTTCTTTGTGACGGTAACATTGACGGGATAACCAAGGCGAGAGAAAAAACGTAAAGAAGAGAATTTTAGAATCAAGAAACTAAGGGTCTCAAATGTGTCAAGCTCAGAGCAAGAGGGAGATAAGAACATATTTCTTAATTAACAAAACGCGGATGGTACGATAACATATCAGTGTTATCGGTTATCTGTTATCTGATAACATATCACATGTCTCTGTGTATTTGCGGTAGACAAAGAAAGTGAGGCCAGACACAGAGCTCTGAACATATACATCGAAGAAAGGACGAGGAAATTAGATACTCATTCAACTCTGAAATTGAGAGAAGGTGCAAGAGCATTCATAAGGGAGAGATATGGCTAGAAAAGACTTGACATAACGAAAGTTTGAGAGAAATATTGAAGGAGTCTGGTGAGATGGAGGGACACGTCAGCAGGAAGCTGGAGTTGAAGAAGACCCTCAATCGCCTTCGGAAAAAAAGAGAGAGGATCATCAAGGGAAACGTTAGTAAGATCTGCATCCTACAGGAAGACTGCCGGGCCAATCTATCATCATTACCCTGCCTCAGAATTATACATTTTCTCCATTAAACTGCATCTTTCACTCTCGTCTATTTCAAAGTTTACCTACGTTGTCTTCGCGGAATTTTTCCGTCCTGTGGGTTTTTCGTCAAAAAATGTGCAAATATTCCAGCTGAGTGTCGAAAACAGAATAACATAGACGGCGTAGTTAATACGATGCTGTAATTAGATATGAATATAGATATCATCAAGATGACGGACAATGTCTGCATTAAACAACCCAACATCCTGAAATTCTGTTGCTTATAGGAACTGTTTGGTGGAAGAGTACCAATATGTAGTGAACGGCCGCAAGTAAACCACCATTTTGTACTACTTATTTTCATAGAGGACGGAAAAATAAATCTCAAAACGAAACTTAAATTTTCCTAGACCTAGTATATCATATATATACTTATTATATTAGGTCTATAATTCTAAGGAGACGCTAGATTAGGGCTCATTTATGTTGGGGTTAAAACTATTTCCGGTTTGTCCAAATTTAATATTATAAAAGTCAACTTCCTGGTGGACCTTCACTACATATTGGGGCTTTCCACCAAATAGTTACTATGGTAGTAGTAGACATGCTTCAGTCTCGGAAGACTATGGAGTTGCGCCCTGACAGGGCACAAAGCCTGGGTAGGTAGATATGGAGGAGAAGCTGTTATCCATGCAGCAGGTCCCCCCCTCTCCACTTTCCTGAAATTATCCAATAGAAAAGCATCCAAATAGTTACTATAAGCACTACCATTGTAGGAGGCGGGGCTGGCGTTGACCAGGCCGGAGGTAGAGGTAGCCGCCGCTGAAGCCACAGTCAGGTACGCTCGCCCACACACCCGAACAATTATGCCTGAACCGGTTGGGATGAAGAAAAGACGCAGTCATCAATTAAACACCCCGGGGGGTGGGGGGGGGGGTCTACAGCCTGAAAACATTGTTCCTGACGACTCAACTGCTCGGCAATTAATCTACGTCTGGCAGGGCCGCTGCCAGGGTGTGGCCACAGTATCGTACCGCCTCTGTGGTTTGTGTACGTCTGGCAGGGCCGCTGCCAGGGTGTGGCCACACTATCGTACCGCCTGTGTGGTTTGTATACGTCTGGCAGGGCCGCTGCCAGGGTGTGGCCACAGTATTGTACCGCCTGTGTGGTTTGTATACGTCTGGCAGGGCCGCTGCCAGGGTGTGGCCACAGTATCGTACCGCCTCTGTGGTTTGTATACGTCTGGCAGGGCCGGTGCCGGGGTGTGGCCACAGTATCGTACCGCCTCTGTGGTTTGTGTACGTCTGGCAGGGCCGGTGCCGGGGTGTGGCCACAGTATCGTACCGCCTCTGTGGTTCACTCAGCCGTCGACGCGATAGGAGTCTGTACAATTCAACTTACCGAAACGTTCTTATTTAAAAGTTTCTTCATAATGTTGGTAATAAAAATAAATTTGCATCATAGATTCTTTCACTTCATCCACCTTGACGCTCTCCGTGTTGCTTCAATTCTTGCAGCTTTTGTTGGCAAAAAGTAATATTGGAAGAGAGGTTTTGCAATGGTTTTGGACATTTTATGTAGAAATAACAGTAAAATTTGCACCCAAAGTTTTATGGCTATTGCCAGCCGACACTCGAAAAACTTGTATAAGTCTGCTCATTGTGAAACCTGGTGCTCCTGCAAGACTTGCAATATTTGCTTCTCTCTACTTTTAAGTATTGCATCTCTTGTGAATAGAAGAAGTCAAATTTGCATGCAACATTGCCCCCGCTGTCTTTCTGTGCAAGGTTTAATTATTGTAGCATTTGTTGCTGGCGGGGTTACTAGAGGTCACCATGATGTTGGTCTTAGAGTGTAGAGTCTTAGCAATAATTATGTTGCATTCTTTATTGTTAATTATCGTCTAGTGTTGGATTTGTAAGTTAATATGTTGCGATATTCCTCACCCTACCTAAGACGCCTCACAATTCCTCACAGTTCACACGCTACCTATCCTGCCTCCCTGCCTTCCGTACCCTACCTTCCCTTTCCTTCCTGCCTCCCTTATTCTATCTTACCTTCCCCCTTCTCTTACCCACAGTTCCTCCATCTCTGGCGTCCAGCAACAAACATTGATGAAGATATTCCCTAACACCCGCCCAGGTGCTGTGCTGTCAGCTGATATTTGTAAACATAACAGCGTCTGTGTTGTCATGGTTACCTCATGCTGTCAGCTGATAATAGTAAACAAACATGGCAGCGTCTAGGTTGTCATGGTTACCGCTTGCTTTTGTGTGGTCATTATGGGTCCACATTGACGATGGTGGCGGAGGTCAGGAGTTTTGGCGCCATTTCTCACCTTTTATTAGAAAATAAATTGTTTGTTAGAAATTAAATGTGACAAATTCCGCTTATAATAATAATTAAAATTATTATTATTATCTTACAACAATTTACACCCTCGGGTAGTGTTATATTCTAATAGTCTAAAGCCTTCAAAGTATTGTAAACAGTTAATATTTCCTTAAAACTTTGCGTCGAAATTTTGTTTAGGTTTTAAAATTTAAAACTTTATCTAAGCGAGCTTAGGGTAGACATCTTGAAGGCGCCTGAAGACTCCTTATCGACTCCTTATCTAGAGCTGCGACTTGTCACAGCTCTAGATAAGGAAATAACAATATTGGAAATAGTGTTAAGGAAATGGTTAAATAGATAAGGGAAATAACACTATTGCATACACAAAGAAATCACAATAGCGTGATGGATCAAATGAACACCTTACGATCCTCTCGGATGTAGGTTCGAGCCCTCATTACGGCCCTTGTGGATTTGTTCACTATTGCATAGTGAAATAGTCTTAATCTGTGTGAAGACAACCTTGGGTTATACCCAGTTATATTGACTTAGTTCTCTTTAACACACACACACACACACACACACACACACACACACACACACACACACACACACACACACACACACAGTTCTTCAGTTCTGGGAGTCACTTAGTAGCAAAGACATGCTACTAAGTGGCTCCAAGAACTGAAGGGCAAGAGCTACGAGGAGAGGTTAGAGGCATTAAATATGCCAAAACTAGAAGACAAGAAAAAGAGGTGATATGATCACTGCATACAAAATAGTAACAGGAATTGATAAAATCGATAGGGAAGATTTCCTGAGACCTGGAACTTTAAGAACAAAATGTCATAGATATAAACTAGCTAAACACAGATGCCGAAGAAATATAAGAAAATTCACTTTCGCAAACAAAGTGGTAGACGGTTGGAACAAGTTAGGGAAGAAGGTGGTGGAGGCCAAGACCGTTAGTAGTTTCAAAGCGTTATATGACAAAGAGTGCTGGGAAGACGGGACACCACGAGCGTAGCTCTCATCCTGTAACTACACTTAGGTAATTACACACACACATCCCCATGAAGCAGCCCGTAGCACCAGGTTAATTTTACTGCTAGGTGAACAGGTACATCAGAGTAAAAGAAACTGCCCTTTTTTACTGCCTCGGCCGGGAATCGAATCCGGGCCCCATAGGACTACATAACCCCCGAGCGCTGACTAGGTGAGTATTTCACATGTTAGTGAAATGTTATGTGTGGTTTCCGTAGAGTTTGGCTTTTATTGTTATAACATAGACCTGAAAGGCATGAGAAATGCAGTGATTTGCATCTCGAGCATTGCTCAGAGGCATTATTTTGTGCCGTTACTGAGTGGTGCCAAGATAACAAGACCTGACATGATAAATGGCTGAGAAAAAAGACCCACAATTTCATCAAAATGATCATTCCTTTTAAATGTAATTTATCACTGATATTCATTTTTATCTGTACCCAATCATCCAAGTATCATACACACTCATCACCAGGAAGAATGATGAGAATCGTGCATTTCTTAAAGTTGTCACACTTGAAACAATTGTCTCCTCCATCACGAACACCGTGTCTCACGAATAAAGGGTTTAGAATCTCTTTGTATGGCTACCATCACACATAAATATAAGCCATCATAATGATACAGACATTGCAGCTAAGTTAGCATGCAACAAGGATGAAGATGAATTAGACCTTGATATCCCCATTTATGATATCAAGACTATGTTGTTTTAAACACTCGGGTCTAATAGGAGAGAAATTACCGAGTCTCAAAGGCCTCAACGTACCAGTATAAAAAGCAATGGTTTGTTTCGATCACAAACATATGTATATAGTGAGCACAACCGTCCACCAGACAGCGTGACATATTGGTGTAGAGAATCAGGATGAGTTACCATTACCTGTGGCAGGTGGCTACAGGTGCGGGATCTGCCAGTCCTGAGCACTCCAGGTGCACACTGAGAGCAAGAACTGAGACATGAGCTCACCACATTACTTAATGTCCAGACATGACATCTGTCACACCTGCAGAGTTAAGGCACCTGGAGCTTTGACACGTAGACAGTGATTTGTAGACAGTAACATAAAGTCAGACAGATTGATAGACATACAGGCAAACAGACTGACAAACATACAGGCAGACAGACTGACAGACATACAGGGAGACAGATTGACGTACAGTAAGACATACAGCCAGATAGGCAGTGACATATAGACTAGAAGACAGTGACGGTTTGACAGGCAGACAGTGACTGAGAGACAGTAAAGAGCCGAGATCATAAGAGCATCAGAAGAATTCTTGTCGTGTGCAAATGAGCCTCATTATCATCCATCATAGACTCGCTACAACCCCTCCAGGACCAGCAGCATGAGACGTCACTCTCACCCTGCACACTGTCACGCTGCGACCCCTCCAAGACCACCTGCATGACAAGTGTGGACTTAACACCAAACCCAACTCCAGAGGCACATATAAATACATTAACAACAGCTGTATATACAAGCCGAAATCATAATTCCACTCAGGAACCTATACAAGGAGGCGTTAAGATCACTCTACGATGCCTACATGAGACCAGCTTTGGAGTATGCCGTCCCGTCCTGGAACCCCATCTAAAGAAACACTTACGGAAGCGGGAAAAGTTCAGAAATTTGCAACAAGACTCGTCCCAGAATTGCTAGGCATGGAGTATGAGGGGAGACTGAAGGAACTGAACCTGACGATGCTAGAAAGGAGGAGAAAGAAAAGGAGCGGGACATGATAGAGACGTAAAAAATACCTAGATGGATTGGCAGTGGAAAAATAGGAAATATTCACAATGATACAAGGAGAAAACATAGGTGGAAGCTTGACGTTTAAATGAACCATAAAGATGTTAGAGAGTTTTTAGAAAGTGTCAGAAAGTAGTGAGGAAATGGGATGAACTAAGAGCAGGTTGTAGAAACAAACTCCATTCGTAATTCTAAATTAATATGAACAAATCCACAAGGGCCGTGACGATGATTCGAACCTACGTCCGAGAGAATCCCAGACGCTGCCTTAATCATATTGTTCATTTGATGCATCACGCAATTGTGATTTCTGTGTGTCTAAATTAATATATTTCCCTATTATATACGATAGGAAATTGATCAGGAGTCATTGCATTAGACAACCGACGGGTAGAAAAGCGGGGACCAAGAGCTGAGTGTGGGTGTGGCAGGCACACAGCGGTGAGCACAGTGGCCGCTCGACACCCTTAACATTGCCTCCGTCTGGGACACAATCACCAGTTATGACTGACAAAACGACGCCCTTGACATATTGGCGATATTTTATTTGTAAGTGGCTCATTACAGGCACTGTTGTGGTGATGGTGGTGATGGTGGTGCTGATGGTGATGGTGGTGATGGTGGTGCTGATAATGTTGGCCATTCTCATACCCCTGAGAGCAGCAGGGGGCTCCTAGGGTCGAGCCTAAGCTCAGGGGGTCCAACATATTCCTCCCGGTCGAAAGACTCAGTGACTCTGTTTCCCCTCCTTGTGGTACTCTCCTTCCCAGTTCAGTGTCTTGCCAGTTATCCCTGGTTGCTTTTCTGGTGACAGTGATGGTAGCGTTGGTGATAATGGTGACGGTGTTAGTAGTGATGTGATAGTGGAGGTGGTGATGGTGACAGTAGTGGTGATGGTGGTAGAGATAGTGGAGGTGGTGATGGTGACAGTTGTGGTGATGGTGACAGTAGTGGTGATGGTGGTAGAGATAGTGGAGGCAGTAGTGGGGTCAGTAACAGCTCAAGTGTTGGAATTCTGGTAATAGTTGTCAAAATAAACACCTGCCTTGCAAGCCAACAGTACTGTTTCCCGCGCACACGCATGTTGAGTAGCACATGTTCACACTCCTATTACATGCTGCAGGCCTACAAATTGTTCGTCATTAGTCATAAAAAAGCGAGCCATTATTTTTGTTCATTATACCATAAATATTACAAATGCTTTTATATTCTATGTAAATAAAATTAATATATTCCATTTTTGTGTGCAATATTTTTAGAATAAAATGCATATGTCACGTAGTGTCTGTCAGAAACATTATGTATGTTAGTTACGTTACTGAAATTTAAAAATTACATAAATATGAAAAAAAAAATAACCAACACGTCCCTAAGTTGTTTATTAAATAGAAAATGGGTTTAGGAGGGGCGACTGCACTAAGTAAACATGAACTCTGGTTTAGGTAAAGGTACACCAATAACCTCTCGCCATTTCCTTAATAAGAGCACCAACTTGGTCGTATTGGCAGTGAAAGCTCCGGTCCATAAACGTCAAGGTTAGGGGATCGCCATTACCCGCTGAGTGAAACGAAAGACTCGTTTAAAAGGATTAAATTGGCCCAGGGTTGGTTGAGATCGTTAGCTTCGTGAGTCTGGCAGCCGTGTGAGACGACGCTGCCTATAGGATTTTAACCAGAAGGAAAAATGTTGTATAGCTTGAGATGTGGTGTTGATATTTAAATTCAATTAGCATTTTGTTGCGAAATATAAATTTGAGGTAGAAAATAGTGTAAAATGGCGTAACTATATAGCGAGGGATGGCGTTAAGCGCCGAGATATGCACCCGTGAGGCGGATTATGGGATAATCAGTTTTTAGCAAGACTGCCTGCTTTGCATCCCTTGTTTGGCTGCCGGGTGTACGATACGTCCCCTCCCATCTCCTTCCTAGCTTCTAGCTTCACAGCATCTTTATCTAACCTTCTCTCCTAACCCCCCTACCCGACCCCGACTCCCCTACCCCAGTCACTAACGAGGCCACACTAAGCCCCAAGAGAGACAAGCTTCGTGTACCAACTTACCAAGAAGTGTCCTTCAGAAGGATATGATGAAGGACGTGAGAAGTGAAGCTGTGAGGACTAGGGAGAGAATAGGGTAGGTAGGGACCCATGATGGTCCCATCTGACCACCAGAGGGTATTGGGGAATTGAGGTCCTTCAGGCCAACGACCTTCAGAGTAGCGGAAACATTGTCCCCTCCATTCAAACACATGTTCTAAACCCATTAGCAGGCACCAACACCCATTAGCAGGCACCAACACCCATTAACAGGCACCAACACCCATTAGCAGGCACCAACACCCATTAGCAGGCACCAACACCCATTAGCAGGCACCAACACCCATTAGCAGGCACCAACACCCATTAGCAGGCACCAACACCCATTAGCAGGCACCAACACCCATTAGCAGGCACCAACACCCATTAGCAGGCACCAACACCCATTAGCAGGCATACCACATTTAATTCTCATTAACCTCACCCCTTAAATCTCCATATAACTCTAACCAAGAGACAATCCCCTCCATTAACCCCTTCCTTCAACCCCTCATCTCCCCTTCTCCCCCCCCCCGGAAACCTACAGTACCCCCCCTCCGGGTTCTCTGCAATATTGCAGCTTGCTGGGGCTAGCCAGGTTGCATGGCTTGCCTAGTTCCGAACGCCTAATCCACAACCATTTTTAAATGTGAGCGTTGTCAAGTGTTGAGTAGGTTAGGTTAAGGTGTGTTGTAGTGTGTTGTAGTGTGTTGTGAGGGAGTGTTGTGAGGGAGTGAGGCAGTGGTGGCTCCACCACACTGATTGGCTGAAGCCACAGATTGTTGCAGCCAATCACAAATACGTTTTCCATTCAGGCATTCTATAACCTGCTAAGCCAGTCATAACTAACCCAGGGGCTACATGTCCCTACAACTACAACAACAACAGCAGGATGGGTTGCCCCATCAAGTGTTGAGGTATACATAGGCTGGTGAGAGATGACGCCTGTATATGTATACAGAGAGACACATGCATGTATACACATGTATATTAATACCTGCTTACTTCCCTCGCTGACAGTCTTCAGCTTATATGTGTGTAATTGTGTTGTTTTCTTGTTGCTTTTGTTTTGTTTTCTTTTTTGCTTTTGTGTTGCTTTTTGTGTTATTTCTCACTGATGCATCAGTGAGAAAATCTGTAGGGGCCGTGGTGAGGGCTCGAACCTGCACGTTTCCAGACACACACTGTAGATGTTTAGAGCGTGTGCCGGGGAACACCCGCCGCATAGGTTCGAATCTTCACCATGGCTCCTACGGATTTACTCATTATCATTATTAGTACGTCAATAGTTAAAGTCTGCTTTATTGTCTGCACGCTGCAGGACGCTGCTCTGCACGCTGCAGGACGCTGCTCTGCACGGTGTTGCTAGCAATGGCGGGAGTCTGTGCGCGTGTCGCTGCTCTCGCTTATCTATTTTTGGCCGCGCTGGAGCAGAAGGCAGAGGTGTCTGCTGTCTGCTGGGGGCGCCCTTGTTTGTCTGTTGACGAGGGGTGCTCTTGCTCTCACACTTAACCCCCCCTCCCCTCCCCCCCCCACACAATGCTATTTTAATCTACGAGGGATATATAAGCAGACCAGACACATATCTACCCTGCAGAGTCTGCGTGTAGTCTGTGGAGACAATAATATTAACTCTGCTTCTCCAAGATGTACGGACCGGTCCTTAGGGACTGGGATGGGACAAGTATCCCAGATGTGGAGTGAGTACTCCATTATAGATCTTCTTTGGGATGTGTTGAGTGCTGCTGAACATCCCACAATATCCAGATGTGGGTGAGGTCCATCCACAAGATCCACATATAAATAGATCCACATGATCCATTTATATCCACAACATGATAGAGCTTGTCTACCTGGCTAGACAAACAAATTTAATAGACAATTTGACTGCTACATGTTCACTATTTTAGAGTCTTCATCTGTTATCATTTTATAAAAAAATTACATTTCAAAAGTATTGCACAAGAGCACAGTTGAGCTGTTAGTGCCGCTGCTTTAACAACCTCACTGGCGTTATTTTAAAGAATAAGCTTTGCATGTATGTGTATTAATATACATGTATGGCTATGAATAAATTACTGGAACTCTGAGCACAGTTACTGAGCTGTGAACAACTGTACGCTGATGGTATTCTACGGGAAGCATGTTTAATTGAACACCTGTGTGGTTAGCAACAGGTGTTTAGTGGCCAACATCTGTCTTGTGTATGTCTTGCAGATATTCTCCTAATTATAGGAAAGGTTTGTATTTTATATAATCTTTGCAAGAGAGGATCAGACTCTCCAACCGAGGATCAGACTCTCCAGCAGAGGACCAGACTCTCCAACAGAGGGCCAGACTCTCCAACAGAGAACCAGACTCTCCAACAGAGGATCAAACTCTCCAACAGAGGACCAGACTCTCCAACAGAGGGTCAGACCCTCCAGCAGAGGATCAGACTCTCCAACAGAGGACCAGACTCTCCAACAGAGGATCAGACTCTCCACCAGAGGATCAGACTCTCCAACAGAGGATCAGACTCTCCAACAGAGGATCAGACTCTCCAACAGAGGATCAGACTCTCCAACAGAGGATCAGACCCCAACAGAGGACCACGGAGGCGTCAGAGACCGTGTCCCAACACGGCACTAGGCTTGGGTGAGACAGTGTGAGCATCGCCACGTTCGGACACGTTATGACCATGTTGAGTCGTGTATACAACCACCTTCACTTGTTTCAGTCTAGTTCTCTATTTTTGGCGCTCCCTAAATTATAGAACAGCCCTCAGGCGGAGCTCGTCAAGGGCTACACCAACCACACGTTTGTCAATTCTAACTCTCCCTTAATTACTATTTCTCTAAATGTTAATTAACTTTATTGTTTATCGAATTCAATTTATAGTTAAGCTTAAATTAGGTTCTTTTTGGCAGTTATTGTTTGTGCAGTAAGCAATCTTTCCTTAGGCCAGGCTCGTTAAAGAGGCGGCCGTGCCCCCTCGACACGGAGTCAATAATGGTAGTGAACTGTGTATTATAAATAGGTTCGTTTTGATGTATATATTGATGGTATTATACATTAAAGTTCTGTTCATAGTTAGGATTGGTTAGGTTACTTGCATTTGTAGTGTGTGGGTGAAGCATTTACAGCGTTGTGGTTCGAACGGAAGTCGTCTGCGAAGTACTGTTCGATAACTGTTCGGTCGTCAGCAGTTGTGAGTCGTGTGTAAAGCGTCGTCTCCCCCCTTCCCCCACACACACACATGCAACAACAGGTGTGGGCACCTGTCACCACACAACTTCCAAAAAATGCAGCCTCCTTGCCTGCTTTCTTCAAATTCATGTAATTTCCTCTTCTGCATTGGACTTGCAAGAGACGTTTGTTGCCCCTCTTGGCTTACACGGTCCGGCTTCTGTGTTGGTCAACAATCGTGCTGGAATCCTCTTAGTCGCTGGGATTGGTCACCAATCCTGCAGTAGGACGCCTAACATCAGGATGTGTCCATATCAATTACCAGACCAGACTCCCCCTGCCTTGAGGTCAATGCCCCGACCTGCTGCAACACTTATATCCTTGCAATACGCCCCTACCTCTTGCAACACGCCCCTAACCTCTCTTGACAGAGATCACTGACCCTGACCACTGTTGTCTGACGTTCAAGCTTGCAGAAGATCAGTGATCAAAACGGAGGACGATCAACACAGTTGATCCTGGATGACTGGCCTGGGTGACTGGTCTGGGTGACTGGCCTGGGTGACTGTCTTGGATGATTGGCCTGGGTGACTGTCCTGGATGACTGTCCTGGGTGACTGATCTGATGGTCTCCCAGGACAGTCACCGCCCTCATCAGCACGTCATCAAGACTCGTGCCTCGATGACACTTCACCAATTATTAAAGACTTCTGGGACGATGATTG
>WNGS01169188.1:12200-22342 GCA_020271785.1 Procambarus virginalis
GATGCATTCCCAAATGCTTTGATGTTCCCATCAGAAAATAAATGGAAACATCAAATGATGTGATGTTCCCATCACTGAAATATAAGAAAAACAGTTAAAAACGAAATGCAAAAAATGAACAAATAAAAAAATAAACTATACTCACGAAATTAACGGAATGGTAAACACACAGCTCAATTCCAACGCAATGTCACAAAAAAAGAACTTTGGGAGATTACAGCGTGTGTTGCTCTTACGTCCAACAGATAGTGCTGTTTTTAAAAAACAGCACGTTTTTTGCCTGTCACAGGTAAAGCATGTATATAGTAAGTATTTCATAAATCGAAACCTGTGAAAATTCAGTATGTCATTGCAATCAGAAACATTGAAATCGAATCGTAACATATTCAGTATAGCATGTGTTGCTCTTACGTGCAACAGATAGTGCTGTTTCTTAAAAAAAAAAGTTTTTACCTGTCACAGGTGTGTCATCTATATAGAAGGTATATTAAAATATGCGTGTATTTGAATGGAATGTTGTGTCAAAATTTCGAAGCAATCGATGAAGAACTTTCGGAGATTACAGAGTGTGTTACACTTATGTCCAACAGATGGCACTGTTTTTCAAAAAAGCAAATAGTTTTCCTGGCACAGGTGAGGCATGTATATAAAAGATATAAAAACCACGCGTCAATTCGAATGCAACGTTGTGTCAAAATTTCAAAGCAATCAATAAAGAGATTTCAAAGATTTACCACACGTGAAAATCACATTTCTATTCAGTTGCATATAGTCCTGGGGGACCATTCAGGCTTGTTTGCATTTGTGTTCCTCACGTGTTGCCCCCAAAAAATGAGGTGATTTTATAAAATGCTATGCCCAAGATTACCATCCGAGTGCCGGCGGGGAAGTGGTTCAAATAGCTCCGGATATCACTTCCTTTTGTCCGGTCGTGATGGTCAACTGGATTAAGGCGTCCCTGTACATACCAGTTGCGTTGTTCCTGGCAGTATGGGTTCGAGTCACTTCTGAGGTGTGAGTTTTCAGTTGCATATAGTCCTGGGGAACATTCAGGCTTGTTTGCACATATATATATATATATATATATATATATATATATATATATATATATATATATATATATATATATATATATATATATATATATGTATATATATATATATATATATATATATATATATATATATATATATATATATGTATATATATATATATATATATATATGTCGTACCTAGTAGCCAGTACGCACTTCTCAGTCTACTATACAAGGCCCGATTTGCCTAGTAAGCCAAGTTTTCATGAATTAATATATTTTCTCTAATTTTATTCTTATGAAATGATAAACCTACCCATTTCATTATGTATGAGGTCAATTTTTTTTTTATTGGAGTTAAAATTAACGTAGATATATGACTGAACCTAACCAACCCTACCTAACCTAACCTAACCTATCTTTATAGGTTAGGTTAGGTTAGGTAGCCGAAAAAGTTAGGTTAGGTAGATTAGGTAGTCGAAAAACAATTAATTCATGAAAACTTGATTTATTAGGCAAATCGGGCCTTGCATAGTATCCTGAGAAGTGCGTTCTGGCTACTAGGTACGACATATATATATATATATATATATATATATATATATATATATATATATATATATATATATATATATATATATAATATATATATATATATATATATATATATATATATATATATATATACATATATGCGAACAAGCCTGAATGGTCCCCAGGACTATATGCGAATGAAAACTCACACCCCATTAAGTGACTCGAACCCATACAACATTGATAATTTTGTAACTAGCGTCAAACATTGTTATTTGCTTAGCTAAAAGAACTAGAGGGTTCAGTTCCTGAACCGATTATGTGCCTCTGTATCCTTTACACCACCGCCCACGGGTTGGGTATGGGGTGCATAATAAAGAAAGAAATTGAATTCCCAGGAGCAACGCAACTGGTATGTACAAGACGCCTTAAACCACTTGACCATTACGACCGGACAAAATGAGGTGATAGACGAAGCTATTTGAACCACCCCACCGCCGGCACTCGGATGGTTATCTTGGGCATAGCATTTTACCAAATCACCTCATTCTTTGGGGCACACGTGAGGAACACAAATGCGAACAAGCCTGAATGGTCCCCAGGACTATATGCGAATGAAAACTCACACCCCATTAAGTGACTCGAACCCATACTCCCAGGAGCAACGCAACTGGTATGTACAAGACGTGGTTTAAGGCGTCTTGTACATACCAGTTGCGTTGCTCCTGGGAGTATATATATATATATATATATATATATATATATATATATATATATATATATATATATATATATATATATACATTATTAAATAAAATATGACCGAAAAAGTAAGATTAATAATTCTAACACGAATTTTCTCGATCTTCCTTATTTTTCTTTTTACTGTTGCGACACTTAAGCGCGTTTCGTAAAACTTATTACATTTTCAAAGACTTTAGTTTACACACACACAACAACTTTAACTGAACAGAGTTTAAACAGCTTTGACTTTCTTTTTTATACCTGCATTTGGGTGAGGTGACATGTTACAATGTTTTTGGATGAGGTAAAAACAAACTTTCAACAAAACACAGAACACAGAACAATGGGTATAAGCTAAAGGGAAGAATAGATCTGTAACTGCAGACGGCCTATTGGCCCATATTTCTTGATGCTTCTATATTGGAGCGGAGTCTTGAAGTGGGTAGAATATAGTTGTGCATTAATTGGCTGTTGATTGCTGGTATTGACTTCTTGATGTGTATAGTGCCTCGCAGATGTCAAGCCGCCTGCTGTCACTGTATCTATCAATGATTTCTGTGTTGTTTGCTAGGATTTCTCTGGTGATGGTTTGGTTGTGGGAAGAGATTATATGTTCCTTAATGGAGCCCTGTTGCTTATGCATCGTTAAACGCCTGGAAACAGATGTTGTTGTCTTGCCTATATACTGAGTTTTTTTAGGTTTACAGTCCCCAAGAGGGCATTTGAAGGCATAGACGACGTTGGTCTCTTTTAGAGCATTCTGCTCAGTGTCTGGAGAGTTTCTCATGAGTAGGCTGGCCGTTTTCTTGGTTTTATAGTAAATCGTCAGTTGTATCTTCTGATATAATATATGCCTACAGGAAAGACTGCTACCAAAATATACTTATATATATATATATATATATATATATATATATATATATATATATATATATATATATATATATATATATATATATATATATATATATATATATATGTATATATATATACATATATATATATATATATATATATATATATATATATATATATATATATATATATATATATATATTTATATATATATATATGTCGTACCTAGTAGCCAGAACGCACTTCTCAGCCTACTATGCAAGGCCCGATTTGCCTAATAAGCCAAGTTTTCATGAATTAATTATTTTTCGACTACCTAACCTACCTAACCTAACCTAACCTAACTTTTTCGGCTACCTAACCTAACCTAACCTATAAAGATAGGTTAGGTTAGGTTAGGTAGGGTTGGTTAGGTTCGGTCATTTATCTACGTTAATTTTAACTCCAATAAAAAACATTGACCTCCTACATAATGAAATAGGTAGCTTTATCATTTCATAAGAAAAAAATCAGAGAAAATATAATAATTTAGGAAAACTTCGCTTATTAGGCAAATCAGGCCTTGCATAGTAGGCCTAATATTGAGTTCTGGCTACTAGGTACGACATATATATATATAATATATATATATATATATATATATATATATATATATATATATATATAGATATATATATATATATATATATATATATATAAATATATATATATATATATATATATATATATATATATATATGTATATATATATACATATATATATATATATATATATATATATATATATATTATATATATATATATATATATATTATATATATATACATATATATATTCAAAATACTGATCAAAAGCTGAAGCTGAAACCATCGAATTTCATCTACCTGGGACAAGAAATACACGATGGAGTACAATTTCACACAGGGTTTAATAACCAACACAGGATTGTTTAACACTGAACAGATGGGCTGTGGGGTATTGGGATAATTCACAGGATTGTAGAAATTCAGTGTGATATCTTCCAGCAAACACAAACCGTAGGAGTGAATTGATAAGTTGATCACACAATCTGGGACTTAAGGTCCCTACTCCACACTTCCTTAGTAACTACAAAGGGTAGCATGGGCTTTTAACAGTACAGTGTGCTGACACTTAAACACTTTTTTAATGGGGAACACTGTTGATGGGGAATAGTCCACGTAATACGTGTTCCGGACATCTGGGTGAAAGAATCAAGATATCAAGAAAGAATCACCTACACCCAGGGTTCTATAAATAAACTTAGTTTTAACACTGCCTATCACTAACTAATACAGAGATGGAGTTGACCTGGAGCTGCCGTGAGGTACGGACGTGCCGCCTGGCTTCTGGTGGTTTGGGGTGTTTGCCATTTTCGTCGCCAGGGAGTGTGGGCGTCTCCCCCCCCCCCTGCAGTTGCTGCCTGGCTGAGTGTTGACGTGGCGTTACTGACATGGGGAGCCATCTCCCTCCTGTTCTGTGTGTAAACTCCGTGGGACTGGAGTTCACGTGTAAGGCTGAATACCCGACCATTGAATTGGTGATGTGTGACATGCTTCGTATCCCGGTGGAGGCTGTCTACGGAGTTGAGCTTGTTACTGCCTACCGGGTGGTTATGAAGTTCGTGAGGGAGGAGGAGTATAGGGACTTCCTTCATCGGTACGAGGGGCGTACATTGCCATTGCCAGGTGCTGCCGGCTCTGTGTCCATCTCGGACCGTAGTGGTGCCCTGACTTATGTCAGTGTGCATGGGGCGCCCCTGGTGTTTCCCGAGGACCTTCTCCGACGTTACTTTCAGGGGTTTGGAGTGGTCGTCAGTGTGCGGGTGAACACGCTCTCCTCAGGCAGGTATGCAGGTAGGCGCACGAACGTTCGCACCTTGGGGAGGCGCCTGCGGTCGGATATTCCATCTTCAGTCCGGCTTCTGGGGTACTACATCCGGGTGTACTATGCCCGGCAACCTCGCACCTGTTTCCGGTGTGGCCTGTTTTGGCATCAGGCTGCCGGGTGCGATGCGGCTCAGGTTGCTCCAGTCAACTTGTTCCGGGAAGAGGATTTCCCGCCGCTTCTTCTGGTCGGGGACTCCAGGGGTGAGGAGGTGAATGTCCCGTTAGTTGCTGAGGCTCCCCCTGCATCGCCCGACATTCCCCCGGTTGTCGCCGCCCCTCCTCCGGATGTTGCGGTGCCATCGGATGTTACTCCTGCTCCTGTCACTGGCCCTGCTGCTCCCGTGGGCCTTCCTGATGCTCCCTGTGAGGCTTCGCTGTCTGCTCTCCCGTCTTCATCTGCAGCGCCTGGCCCTGCATCCTCGCCTCGGGTCCCAGCTGGGGTGGCTGTGGGGCCCCCTGATGTGTGTGGTCCGGTTGCCCCTGTGGTCGAGGCTGCTGCCGTTCTGCGGCGGGCGCCCGTTCGTCCGGCTGGTGGTGCCCGTGTTTCTGGGACCGCTTCCGGCTCTAACGATCTCAGGCCGGTGCCCAAACGTTCCAGGCGTTTGTCGTCTGCTTGGGCCGATGTTGGGGAATTTAGTGACTGTGGGTCTTCGGGTGTGGCTGGTGTGGTTCCAGATGCGTCGCTGGCTCCGCAGTTAGTGATGGCGGAAGTCCATGTGCCTGCTAACATTGGTGTCCGTGTCAGGGGGGTTCCTGCTGTTCCTTCTCCACCGGAGGCCTCTCCGTGGTGGGGAGTGGTGGCCTCCACTGCCAGGGATGGTGGGGATGCTAGGGTTGGGCTTGGCCTGGTGGTGACCTTGCGGAAAGATGTGCGCAGTTCGGTTTCCCGGCAGTCGTCCGGTGGTGTGCCAGTGGACGCTGGTGCCCCCTGTGGTGGTGCCTTCTGTCCGGCTCCCTCCTCTGAGGACATCCGTTGGGGACTTGGGGAACGTGGTAACGGAGTCTGTGATGCCGTTGGGTCACTGGTCGCGGATTGCTGCGTAACCGATCTGCGAGGAGGCGCTGGACTTTCAGGGTGGGGCAGTTCTAGTGGTGTGGGAGCGTGTGCCGGTCACTCGGATCAGGAGTGATACCATTTGGGTGCCCTGTTTGCGGGTGTTTGTTGCCAATGTCCCAGATGATATGGCGTCCCCGGTGGATGGTCAGGGCCCTTGGCACTGGTTACGCTGGGAGGCGTTCCATGTACGACTGCCTCGGGACGTGTTTCCGGGCAAGTATGTCAGGTGATTTTCTACTTTTGTGCTTACTCATGTACTGTGTGTCCTTCTGGCTGTTTATTTGTCATCTGGTAGTTTGTGCCCGTGCCTCTCCCTTTGTTTGTGGCGAGGCGGGTGGTTTGGTGTGTGTGTTAGTCTTCATGTATTTGTTGTGTGTTGTTACCGTGCCCTATGTGTTTTATTTTATGCTTACGTATTGTGATTGTCTTTTATTTTTATTTTTTGTTTGTTATTGACTTGTTGTGTGGTGTGCTTCTTTATTGTATTTCTTATTGCATTTCATTTTGTTCATACTGTTGTGCTTTGTTGTCGGTCCTTCAGGCCGGCGCTTCTGTCTGTTTTGTTTCATACTGCTAAAATGTTTTAAATTGTTGCTATGTTCTTATTTTGCTTGCATTGCATGCTTGTTTGTGATTGTTTTCTGTTTTGTATCCTTTTGTGTTTTTATCCAGCATTTCCTGTACCCTTTCCAGTTTTGGTAATTGTTGTTCTGTCGGTCCTTCTGGCCGGCGATTTCTTTGTTTTGTTCTGTTATGTTTCTAATTTGATGTTTTATTGTAATTTAACTCGCATGCTTGCATGTAAAAATAAAAATAAAAAAAATAAAAATCTAATACAGAGATGAAGCACCGCAGTAGTAAGTATCGGTACAATGCACTTATCGTTATTGAAGGAAACTACTACACCTGGACCATTCTCCAACCCTGCTGCCCACAATCTAGTGAACGAGATCGCACATCTGTTGTTGTTGAGTTAGGGGCGACGACGATCGTGGGATCGGATGCGCCCCGGCGTACCCGGTAAGGGTGAAACGCGAAGCCAGGAAAGGCGAAACGCCAAACCAAAACGCGAAACGAGAGACGCCAAGCACTAGAAACTAAGACGCCACACGGCAAGGAAACGCACAAAGGGAGAGGCACAAGCACAAAATAAAACAGGGAAAACAAGCAGCCAGAGAGGCACACAGCATTTCACAGAGCAAAGACACAGGAAATCAGGGTACATACTTGCCCGGGCTCGCACATCTGTCCCTCCCCCGCCCGGTTCCAATAATGTATCATACACACACATGTGTTTCATTCATATCTATAATAATAATTCATCTATGTCTTATAACGTTCCAGACTGTTTCTCAACATTTAATATTGTTGTTTCCATATATCTTCCTAAACTGAATATACCTTTAAAAATGTATTTACTCTGTATTTACATATAACACTGCTGTTTATATATCTCTCTAATGCATTATTCCCTTCACAGGGATCTCTCTATCTCTTACATCAAGCCTTGCATTTTAAGCCTTGTGTCTCAAGCCTTTTTTCCAACCCGTCCTCGACTCAAGTCCATTACATCCAGCCGTCACCCCCACAGACACATTCATAAATTTTAACATGCTGTTCATTCAAAACAAGAATTTTCTCAAATATAAATTAATATTATAATATATTAGCACATTGTGCATATATAGGCATAGGTTAGGTTAGGTTAGGTGTTTAGGTTCGGTTGGCGATTATTTGCATTTGTAGTACGTGGGTGAAGCATTTATAGCGATGTGGTTCGAACGAAACTCGTCAGTGAAGCACTTGTTCCAGAAGTGTTCGAACGAAATCAGTTGTGAGTCGTGTGTAAACCGCTTTTCATTCATAAACAGGGGGTTTGGCGGGTGGATGGAATCACTTTTGGATCTTTGTTTGGAGGACGGGCTGGTGTCTCGACCATTGTGTCTCGACCATTGTGTTTAAAAGCCTTGTGTCTCTACCATTGTGTCTCGACCATTGTGTCTCGACCATTACGTCTCGACCATTGTGTTTAAATGCCTTGTGTCTCGACCATTGTGTCTCGACCATTGTGTCTCGACCATTGTGTCTCAAGCCAAGTGTCTCTATTAGCTTTCAAATTGTAAGACGGATGAAGTATAGACAATCCTGAGGCACCTAAGGCTATGACGTATAGAGCCGGCAGTGGCCGTTCTCAAGTGTGGGGCCGCCAGTATCTCACAGACCTAGACAGAGTGGGCAGCCCGTCCACCAAACAAAGATCCATAAGAGATTCCATGCACCCGCCAAACCCGCTGTTTATGAATGAAAAGCGGTTTACACACGACTCACAACTGCTGACGTTCGAACATATCCGGAACAAGTGCTTCACTGACGAATTTTGTTCGAATCACAACGCTATAAATACTTCACCCACGTACTACAAATACAAATAATCGCCAACAGAACCTAAACACCTGACCTAACCTATCCTATGCCTATATATACATAATATGTCAATACATTATAATATTAATTTATACTTGAGAAAATTCCCGTTTTCAATGAACAGCATGTTAAAATTTATGAATGTGTCTGTGGGGTCGACCACTGAATGTAATGGACTTGAGTCGAGGACGGGTTGCATGCCTTGGGACCATTTATGTTTGAGAAATAAACAAGAAACTTATCACTTGTTCCAAGGTTTGTCTCTCTCACAAAACATTGTAAAGAATAACAAGAACTAGTTTGAGATAATAGCAGGAGATGGATGAGACGAATTAACTAAAAGTAAGGATCAACAGAGTGGAAAGAACGGTAATAATCGAAACAAGAAGGAGGAGGAATAATATTATAAAGAAGGTGGCCGCAGGAGGGAATAAGTATCAGCAAGAATCCAACTTGGATACAAATATCCATCGAGATTCGGGATGGAAACAACAGTTGAGCAGCAGAGTAGCCGAATCTGTGCTGAGAGTGACGGACACCGCCTCGACAACTATCTGAGATACTGTGAACATCTGAGAGTCATTAGAAATACGTGTTAAATAATATACCGACATTTTTTGAGTTATAAAACTATTTATTGTCAAATATATTGACAAATATATTTATATGATAAATATATGTATGACATACAAATGTATTTGTATGACAAATATAATATGACAAACTTATTTGTCATTCTATTTGTCATATATAGATACTGTGCTAAAAAAGAGTCCCCCAATTTACACTTACAAGATAACGTAAGATTTTCCAGGAACTAGATACAACTGAAAACTCACACCAGAAGGTACTCGAACCCATACTCCCAGGAGCAACGCAACTGGATGTACAGGGATGCCTAAACCACAATACCATCACGACCGGGACATAAAGGAAGTGATAGCGATCTATTAGGAACCACTTCCCGACGCACTCTGGATGGTACTCTGGGCAATAGCATTTTTATCAAATCACCTCATTTTTTGGGGCAACACGTGAGGAACACAAATGCAAAACAAGCCTGAATGGTCCCCAGGACTAGATACAACTGAAAACTATCACACCCCAGAAGTGACCTCGAACCCATCCCCAGGAGCAACGCAATGGTATGTACAGGGATGCCTTAAACCACTTGACCATCACGACCGGACAAAAGGAAGTGATAGCCTGAGCTATATGAACCACTTCCCCGCCGGCACCTGGATGGTTATCTTGGGCATAGCATTTTATCAAATCACCTCATTTTTGGGGGCAACCCGCCATAGTGATAGTATTGGGCAGCACCACTATCCTGTGAGTGGACACACCGCCATAGTGACAGTATTGAGCAGCGCCACTCATCCCGTGAGTGGACACACGCCATAGCAGCATGTACAACACTCCCCAATCAGAAGAAAACCCGCTGGATTGTTCATCCTGTCACTGTACCCAGACACAGCTGGGACTTTGCTTAACTGTCTCAAGTAAACAGCTCAATAATAAACAAAAACAAAGTTTATAATCATAAACAAAGATTATAAACAAAAAGATAAACATTGTCAAGCCTTA
>WNGS01169189.1:17919-38290 GCA_020271785.1 Procambarus virginalis
CCTCATCGCTACCACATCATTACTAAACTCATAGTTTTACATTACCATGAGCATATACATTGCATAGTGGAGTATTAGATACTCTTACTGAAATCAGACAACGTTTTTGGCTTCCCCAAGGTTGCAAACTGTTAAATCTTTAATCAAGTCTGTGTAATCTGCAAGAGAATGATGCTCGAGTGTGTCCTTATCCAGGTCCACCGCCCCTACCTAAGGAGCGAGTCGTTCACCTTCGTCCCTTTGAAACCACAGGTGTCGACTATACAGGAGCACTAATTTTAACAGACACACCGGACAAGATTCCAGTGAAAGCCTACATTTGCCTTTTCACGTGTGCTACCACTTGCGGAGTACATTTAGAAGTCACTTCTGACATGAGTGCAGAAGCCTTTCTGCAAGCCTTTCGCAGATTTGCTGCACGAAGATCTTGCCCAAAATTAATATCTCAGATAATGGATCTAACTTCGTGGCAGGAGAAGCTTGCTTACAAGAAATATGGAACCATCCAGAAGTACACTCTGTGCTCAAACAGAGACAATGCTATTGGAAATTTATTCCTCCAAGAGCACCATGGCACGGCGGTTTTTACGAAAGAATGGTGGGAACTGTTAAGAAATGCCTAAGAAAAACCTTACACAGGCAGAAAATTAATCTTACCGAGTTACAGACCCTTGTCGTGGAAATTGAAACACGAGTCAACAACAGACCTCTAACCTACTTAACAGAAGATTTCTCCCAAAGAGTACCCCTAAGCCCCTCTCATTTGATTCATGGTGGTCTTCTGAGCCCTCTAATATCTCTAGGAGACGAGGATCCAGCTGACCCTTCGTGTGTCAAAGCAAGTGACTTGGTGGAGAGTTATAGACACCTTTCAAGAGTAATAGAGAAGTGGAATGAGGTCTGGACATGTGAATATTTAACTGCTTTAAGAGAATATCATTATGGAGCTGCAAGCCCATATATAAAGTTCAACTTAAACCAGGTGATCTTGTCCTAGTAGACAGTGATGGACCCAGGTCAGATTGGCCTATAGGTAAAATTGTTGAGATCCATCCTGACCGCCATGGTGTATTACGAATTGTTAAAGTTCAGTGTCGAGGCACTACTACTTTGAAAACACTAGAGAAATTAGTACCTTTAGAGTTAGCAGAACACGAGTGTTCTACAGATATACCTATAACCCAAGTTTCAGAGAACAATGATTCTACTCAACCGAGCACGAGACCATCAAGAGTCGCTGCTCAGAACTGCAAACAGAAACTTAAACAATATTTTGATTCTATTCAAGAGTAGATAACTTATCATTTAAACTTGAGGTGACCATGCTGATGCAGTGATGAGTTGATGTCCAGTAATTACTTACGAGTCATAGTGACCTTGGACAGTAGCCTCACTGTATTGATGAGGTCTCCTTAATTTTAAATGAACCAACTATTCATAATTTATTTTGTTAATATCCTTCTCTTTCTTAAAAAGGAATTATTTGATAAATTTTAATGTTTATTTACGTCCCCATGTTGACTTAGAGTCATCTACCACAGATTCGGGACATTCGTTAGGTACGTACTAACCTATTAATAATCCATGAATATAACTTCAGGATAGAGAAACAGGTGTACGTTAGTACTAATACCTGAACTACGATCCGAGTTTTCTCTCCCCGGAGTTATGTTGGAAATAACCAACAGTTTTATACATCATTGTATTTATACAACCTTTGAATTAACCAAAGTAGTTACTAAAATTACTAACTTATAGATTTAATCATTATCATGATTTATTCATTGCCAAATTCTTCCTAGTCCGTGAGGAAGGACAGGCAGCAACATGAATTTTCTCCACATTTAGTTGGATTTATAACAAGAGTCCAGTTTATCATTTCATTTACTAAAAATTGTTAAGTTTAATTTCGTAGTATACTATTACTTACTGAAGCTCCCTTATTTAATTAACATTAAACATTCTAGAGGAAATTACTTTGATGCAAATGATTTTACTTTAATTTCCTCGATTGGCTGCACAACTTTTAGTAAGCCAATTTATGTTACGAGAAATTCTATTTTATCACAGAAGAATTTAATGTGATATTAATACTTGTTATTACCTCTTCCTTCCTTAGTCAATTGCGATAAATACATATTCATTTACGCTCGAGATGTATATCTAGAGCCGCGCATGCGCAATTAGGAGGAGGAGGAAGACGGGAGAGCGTCACTTGACACGAGAGCACGACTCGGACGCCATTGACAGCATGTAGCAGAGCTGTGTTTTGACCTACTTATTTTGCTCCCAGGATCAGTTGAGCGATGCCACGTTATTTGGCATAACATTAGCCGTGTCATAAACTAGTATATGAGCAGTTTCAAAGTCAACGCCTTTTAAGCAGCAGCTGAAGGACGAAGAATTGCTCAAGTTTCCACATCAACGACACGTGGCTCGGCAGCTAGGTTTACCTTTTTGTTATTATGTGGCCACAATTAACATTTAGGCTAGCAGTCGTTAGGCCGAATGCAAAATAACAAAATCTAGTACGTGTCTCTAGTAAATTTACCATCTAAATAGATGATTTATTGGTTTATTTTCTCCAAAGAGGTTTCACAGTGCTTGAATATAAATTACTCAGACATTAGCTGATAATTTACTACAGTTATCCTCATGATTTAGGATGTAATTGTAAATACCTATTATGTAGAAGATTTCTACAATGTAATTGCCTTTCAGTACCAAGGCGACTTCAACCGAGGTGCTAGGCTTCCCCACCGTTCTGTGCAAGAATTTGTCCTATGCAACACGTCGTCGGTGGAGCGTAGCAACTGATTACTTCTCTCTAGATTTACAGCTAAGCTGTCCCTTTTTTATCTGTAGCAATAACTCTATAGTTACAGTAGTGATCTCCTAAAAATATCAATTACACTAATCTATTGATTTACTGATGCTGTTCAACATTTCAGTAGTATGTTGAGGTGCATTTACCTCCAATTAATATTATATATTCAATCTTATTTACTTTCAAATTTGATATACTCTGGTGAAGAACCAGCATCAGAATAATGCTAGGGATGTATTAATCTTTTAGCATGTAACCCCCCAATTTTGTGTAGTTAATTTGACTCCATTTATATAAGCATTACAGTTTTACCAAGATCCATAGGGCACTAGTTCTTAGGATCAGTTTTTCCATTATCTCTTTGTTTTCCACTTTTTCTCAAAAAGTGGTGGTCCTTCATAGCTATCGAAGTATATATATATTTATTTAATTATTAGTTATTGGAGTCAGGTTTTCGCCACATTCAGTGCTACACAAGCAGGAGGTGCTGCCAATCACCGGGAAGCAGCCAAGTCACGTAAATACAGAGACCTTGAGCACATTACACTTTTTTCCCCATTGCCTCAGAGACATTTGGTGCCAGGGGTAAAAGTGTTGCTAGTTTTTTGATGGAGTTGGGGTCAAAGCTAATTGAAACAACTAGACTCCTAGAGCTGCCAGTTTTCTCTTTCAGCGCCTTAGTGGTATGATCCTGAGAGGAAATGCTCACTGCATCTATGGTTCCTGCCCGCCATCTGAGGAGCTGGAGGAGCTCTACATCTTGTGACAAGTAGCCTTGTACCTTGCATGTAACCAATGTTGTAACCCTATTTTGTGTAATGAAATTTTCAAATATAGTTAGATATAAATACACACATATCAAAAGAATAGGGATGGTAGGAGAAGAAAATATCAAAGTCTTCAGTAAGGATCCACAAGGTCTTCTCTGAGTACTCTATATTTTCTTCTCCGAGGCTATGGGTCCCTACACTTGCACCAGAGGTGGTACCCCTTATATATATATATATATATATATATATATATATATATATATATATATATATATATATATATATATATATATATATATATATATATATATATATATATATATATATATTATATATATATATATATATATATATATATATATATATATATATATATAATATATATATATATATATATATATATATATATATATATATATATATATATATATATATATATATATATTATTATTAAATATGACCGAAAAAGTAAGATTAATAATTCTAACACGAATTTTCTCGATTTTCCTTATGTTTCTTTTTACTGGTGACTGTAAATGAAAAATCAATTCTCCAAAATTAATTTTTATTTCTAGTCTGACGCGACACTTGAACGCGTTTCGTAAAACTTATTACATTTTCAAAGACTTTAGTTTATCCTCACACAACTTATGACTGAACTTATAGCTGAACAGCATTGGCTCTTATACCTGCATTTGGGTGAGGTGATGTAGGACAATAGTGGGGCGAAAAACAAACTTTCAACAAAACACGGAATAATGGATATAGATTTGCAGAAGTTGGGTAAAAATAGAACTGCAGAAGGCCTAATGGCCCATATTTCTTGATGTTTCTATGTTGGAGCGAAGTCTTGAAGTGGTTAGAATATAGTTGTGTGCCAATTGGCTGTTGATTGCTGGTGTTGACTTCTTGATGTGTAGTGCCTCGCAGATGTCAAGCCGCCTGCTGTCGCTGTATCTATCAATGATTTCTGTGTTGTTTGCTAAGATTTCTCTGGTGATGATTTGGTTGTGGGAAGAGAATATATGTTCCTTAATGGAGCCCTGTTGCTTTTGCATCGTTAAACGCCTGGAAAGAGATGTTGTTGTCTTGCCTATATATTGAGTTTATTGAGGCTTACAGTCCCCAAGAGGGCATTTGAAGGCATAGACGACGTTTGTCTCTTTTAGAGCGTTCTGCTCCGTGTCTGGAGAGTTTCTCATGAGTAGGCTGGCCGTTTTCTTGGTTTTATAGTAAATCGTTAGTTGTATCTTCTGATTTTTGTCTGTTGGGATAACATTTCTATTAACAATATCTTTCAGGACCCTTTCCTCCGTTTTATGAGCTGTGGAGAAGAAGTTCCTGTAAAATAGTCTAATAGGGGGTATAGGTGTTGTATTAGTTGTCTCTTCAGAGGTTGCATGGCGTTTCACTTTCCTTCTTATGATGTCTTCAATGAAACCATTGGAGAAGCCGTTGTTGACTAGGACCTGCCTTACCCTACAGAGTTCTTCGTCGACTTGCTTCCATTCTGAGCTGTGGCAGAGAGCACGGTCGACATAAGCGTTAACAACACTCCTCTTGTACCTGTCTGGGCAGTCACTGTTGGCATTTAGGCACATTCCTATGTTTGTTTCCTTAGTGTAGACTGCAGTGTGGAAACCTCCGCTCCTTTCCATGACTGTTACATCTAGAAAGGGCAGCTTCCCATCCTTCTCCATCTCGTAAGTGAAACGCAACACAGAATTCTGCTCAAACGCCTCTTTCAGCTCCTGCAGATGTCTGACATCAGGTACCTGTGTAAAAATGTCGTCAACATACCTGCAGTATATGGCCGGTTTCAAGTTCAAGTCGACTAAGACTTTTTTCTCGATAGTACCCATGTAGAAGTTCGCAAACAGGACACCTAGGGGAGAACCCATGGCGACCCCATCTACTTGCTTATACATGTGCCCATCCGGGCTCAAGAAGGGTGCTTCCTCAGTACAAGCTTGGAGTAGTTTCCTCAGGATATTTTCTGGTATGTCAAGAGGAGTACAGGCCGGATCACGATACACTCGGTCCACTATCATCCCGATTGTTTCATCCACAGGTACGTTGGTAAACAGTGATTCTACGTCTAACGAGGCTCTTATCCCTGTGGCCCGTGCTCCCCTCAGTAAGTCAACAAATTCCTTCGGGGACTTCAGGCTGAAGGCGCAAGGGACATAAGGAGTCAGTAAGCCGTTGAGTCGTTTTGCCAGTCTGTACGTGGGTGTGGGTATCTGGCTGATGATTGGCCGAAGTGGGTTTCCAGGCTTATGTGTCTTGACATTTCCATATGCATATCCAGGTTTATATTCCCCAATAATCTTTGGCAGGTGGAGTCCGGATTTCTTGGCATTCACAGTTTCAATCAATTTGTTGACCTTTGCTTTCAATTCGGCTGTAGTGTCCTTCGTTACCCTTTGGAATTTAGTTTGGTCAGAGAGTATGAAGTTCATTTTCGCCAGATATTCGTCTTTCTTAAGGATGACGTATATTGGCGACTTGTCGCCTCTCCTGACAACTATCTCCTTGTTCTCACGAAGGCTCTTAGCTGCCGCTTTGAGCTCGGGGGTCAGTATGGTGCTTCTGTAGTTGCCTCGATTCTTTCCTCCTTCTGCAATAAGTTCTGCTTGTAAGGTGTCTTTGGTGGTGACCTTCTTTTGTGCTTCGAGGTCAAATATGTCGTCCAACAGGATCTCCAACTCCACTTTCCGGGTCAACACACTTGGTCTGGACATAACGGGACAGTTTATACCCAGATTTAGGAGAGTGACTTGGTCCTCAGTGAGGTTGATTCCTGCAAGGTTCAGGAAGCCGTCTCTTGGTCGTGGAATTGCCATAGGTCCTCCATATAATGTTGTTAGTTTCTTGATTATCCTTGTTTCCGTGCTGAGGTGATGTCGGTCTGTGAGGATGTCGAGGTGTTGTTTGATGCGGGTGCGGAGACTTTCGTCGATGTTGCTGTTTCTCCATTCGTTTGTAGCATGAAGTAGTTGCGTTTTGTTGTCTTTGATTTCATTTTCTGCCTTGTATATCTGATTACGAATCAGATCTTAGCGATATTTTATCGTGAAGGCTTGATTCCTTGCTGCTGGGTCGTGCGTTTTAATATTAGTATATTTTGGTAGCAGTCTTTCCTGTAGACATATATTATTTAATATGACAGAAAAAGTAAGATTAACAATTCTAACACGAATTTTCTCGATTTTCCTTATGTTTCTTTTTACTGGTGACGGTAAATGAAAAATCAATTCTCCAAAATTCATTTTTATTTCTAGTCTGACGCGACACTTGAGCGCGTTTCGTAAAACTTATTACATTGTCAAAGACTTTAGTTTATCCACACACAACTTATGGCTGAACTTATGGCTGAACAGCATTGGCTCTTATACCTGCATTTGGGTGAGGTGATGTAGTACAATAGTGGGGTGAAAAACAAACTTTCAACAAAACACAGAACACGGAATAATGGATATAGATTTGCAGAAGTTGGGTACAAATAGAACTGCAGAAGGCCTATTGGCCCATATTTCTTGATGTTTCTATGTTGGAGCGGAGTCTTGAAGTGGGTAGAATATAGTTGTGCGTCAATTGGCTGTTGATTGCTGGTGTTGACATCTTGATGTGTAGTGCCTCGCAGATGTCAAGCCGCCTGCTGTTTGGAGAAATGATTTTTCATTTACCGTCACCAGTAAAAAGAAACATAAGGAAAATCGAGAAAATTCGTGTTAGAATTATTAATCTTACTTTTTCGGTCATATTTAAATATTTAATAATATATGTCTACAGGAAAGACTCCTACCAAAATATACTAATATATATATATATATATATATATATATATATATANATTTCTTAAGCTAACACTTGAGCAAAAGGTATATACGATCAAATATTCAAACTGTCAATAACAGGTTTGGAGAAATCTTCTTAGATGTGCCAGGAAGAACTGTAAACCTTTCTAATTAGATTAAATTGGCAGCTTTTTGATTCCAAAATGGCATAACCTTAGCTCTTGCATCGTCCGGAATTGCTGCGACATTGCTACCAGGTGGAAGAATTGCTACTTCAGCTTTGATATTGCCATTGAACATGCAATTCATTGATACTCCCAAGTGAAACATGTCAAAGCATCCAGCATGGGAAAAGTATTGCAGAAATGCAAACTTATTGTTTAGATGAATGCACAATGGCCCACAAAAAATCGCTCGAGGCTCGTGATCAATCTTTTCAAGATTTGAGTGGAAACATCACACCATTTGGGAACATTAATATTGCTTGCAGGAGATTTCATGCAAACATTACCTGTAATTCCTCGATAGACACCAGCGGACGAAATAAATGCTTGCCTGAAATACTCTACTTTATGGCGCCACGTAAAAATTTTAAAATTAACTACGAATATGCGTGTCCAACTGCAAAACGTCTCATTGCCTGAGATATTCTCACATCAATTTCTAGAAATTGGGAATGGAAACGTGCCGGCTTATTTGACTTCAGGACGAATTTCATTCCATCATAACTACTACAATTTAGTGATGTTAAAGAAGAATTGGTTGAAAAAGTATTTCCCAATATTCAAACCATTATAAGAATTACAATTGGCTGAGTGAAGGAGCTGTTCTTGTGGCCAAGAACGAAGACGTCTAAGAACTTAACAAAATTATTCAGTCTAACATCCAAAGCTAGGAAGTCACATGCAAGTCTGTCGACACTGGCGTGGAAACAGATGAAGCGGTTAAATTAATTATCCATCAGAATTTTTGAATTCACTCGATCTGCCAGGGATACCACCACCGAACGAACTGCAATTAAAAATCGGCGTACCATTATAATGTTACGAAATATTGACCAGCAAACGCTTAGCAACAGCATGCAGCTTGCAGTAAAAAAAAATATTCCGCAACGTCGTAGAAGCAACAATCTTGACAGAACCTTTCAAAGGTGAAGATTTCCTCATTCCTCACATTCATATGATTCCAACGGATTTGTCCAAATTCAATTTAAGAGATTGTAATTCCCAATTCGATTGGCGTTTGCAATCACTATCAACAAAGCTCAGGGTCAATCTTTAGAATTGTGCAGTTTAGATCTAGACCCGGATTGCTTCTCACTTGGACAATTATATGTTGCATGTTCTAGAGTCGGCAATCAGACAATCTTTATATCTTCACAGACAGTGGAACAAGAAAAAATATTGTATACCCACAAGCATTGTAAAATTAACATGTTAGAAACGTGCATTTTCTCTTTCTTTCCTTCCATTTAACAGACTAAGCTACAGCAAAGCGTGGTGGGTACAGCTAGTATATATATATATATATATTGTGACGATAATCTCTTTCAAGAGAGATTTAGCCTGCTCTTCCCTATAATCGTCACGTTCAAAGCTACATTCAAGATACGTTCTACAGTAGCAAAACGTATGTCAAGGCAGCCACACGCACCTGCATATCCCCTCATGCATCCCCCCCCCCCCCTCACACTCCTCACCGCCGACTCATCGACTGCTGTACTTCAATTAGCCAACTACCAAGTGTCGGCCTGTCTGCATTCTCATTGGCTGCTCGAAACCACACCACTCCAACTCTCCACAACCCACGCTCCTCGCCAAGTCAACGTCGGTGACGGCCAGCAGTCCTCCTCAGAATATATCTTGTGCTCTGGCTGAGAACATCTAGTTGATTTACCTCGTGTAATCAAGTAGCAGATTTAGCTAGTGCATATATTCCCAGAACCATTTTATATTTCCTGTATTTCATTTTTGTCCTATTGTTTAACGTAAGCCATTATTCATTTTTATGTTACGTTTTTTTTTTTCACTTGTTATATTTGCACTTTGCCAAGCCAAGGAATTGGCTTTATTTAAATTTGTTTTCTAGAGTAATTAAATTTCATTGTTCATATTTTGTTTTTGTGTGTCTTCCCCTACCTTACCACAGACTATCAGGCAAGCAGTCATTTTTTTTTGTATATGTGGCCTGGCTTTGACACCTGCCATTGGAGGACTGCTGAACATCCATACTCCACTACTTTACCGTCACATATATATTATATATATATATATATATATATATATATATATATATATATATAATATATATATATTATATATATATATATATGTATATATTATATATATATATATACTATATATATATATACATATATATATATATATATACATATATATATATTATATATATATATATATATATATATACATATATATATATATATATATATATATATACATATATATATATATATATACATATATATATATATATATATATATATCTATATAATATATGTATATATATATATATATATATATATCTATGTGAGAAAGCTGCATGAACGCGCAAGCCTATATCACTAAGAACTCTTTGACCCGGCCAGGATTAGACGATCTTGGTGCGGTGGTCACAGTACTGTGTACGTTTAGGGTGATCCTAGACGGCATGGGTTCGAATCCTGGCCGGGTCAAAGAGTTCTTAGTGATATATATATATATATATTATATATATATATAATATATATATGTCGTACCTAGTAGGCAGAACGCACATCTCAACCTACTATGCAAGGCCCGATTTGCCTAATAAGCCAAGTTTTCATGAATTAATAGTTTTTCGACTACCTAACCTACCTAATCTAACCTAACTTTTTCGGCTACCTAACCTATAAGATAGGTTAGGTTAGGTTAGGTAGGGTTGGTTAGGTTTGGTCATGTATCTACGTTAATTTTAACTCCAATAAAAAATAATTGACCTCATACATAATGAAATGGGTAGCTTTATCATTTCATAAGAAAAAAAATAGAGAAATATATTATTTCAGGAAAACTTGGCTTATTAGGCAAATCGGGCCTTGCATAGTAGGCCGAGAAATGCATTCTGGCTACTAGGTACGACATATATATATATATATATATATATATATATATATATATATATGTCGTACCTAGTAGCCAGAACACGCTTCTCAGCCTACTATGCAAGGCCCGATTTGCCTAATAAGCCAAGTTTTCGTGAATTAATTGTTTTTCGACTACCTAACCTACCTAACCTAACCTAACCTAACTTTTTCGGCTACCTAACTTAAACTAACCTATAAAGATAGGTTAGGTTAGGTTAGGTAGGGTTGGTTAGGTTCGGTCATATAACTACGTTAATTTTAACTCCAATAAAAAAAATTAACCTCATACATAATGAAATGGGTAGCTTTATCATTTCATAAGAAAAAAATTAGAGAAATATATTAATTCAGGAAAACTTGGCTTACTAGGCAAATCGGGCCTTGCATAGTAGGCCAAAAAGTGAGTTCTGGCTACTAGGTACGACATATATATATATATATATATATATATATATATATATATATTATATATATATATATATATATATATATATATATACCACAGCCGGTTGCCCAGCAGAGAGAGAGCCCCGTTACCTAATGTCCTGCAACTCTGATGAGCATGTCGTTCACCCAGACAGAATCACGGTGAATCCCTGGAAGAATGGTAGACAGGTGGTGTGGGACTACACTTGCGTTTCAACTTTAGCCAACTCCTATGTGGACTTCAGTGTTGGAAATAAAAAACAGTTTTATACATCATTGTATTTATACAACCTTTGAATTAACCAAAGTAGTTACAAAAATTACTAACTTATAGATATAATCATTATCATGATTTATTCATTGCCAAATTCTTCCTAGTCTGTGAGGAAGGACAGGCAGCAACATGAATTTTCTCCACATTTAGTTGGATTTATAACAAGAGTCCAGTTTATCATTTCATTTACTCAAAATAGTTAAGTTTAATTTCGTAGTATACTATTACTTACTGGAGCTCCCTTATTTACTTAACATTAAAACAATCTAGAGGAAATTACTTTGATGCAAATGATTTTACTTTAATTTCCTCGATTGGCTGCACAACTTTTAGTAAGCCAATTTATGTTACGAGAAATTCTATTTTATCACAGAAGAATTTAATGTGATATTAATACTTGTTATTACCTCTTCCTTCCTTAGTCAAATGCGATAAAACATATTCATTTACGCTCGAGATGTATATCTAGAGCCGTGCATGCGCAATAAGGAGGAGGAGGAAAACGGGAGAGCGTCACTTGACACGAGAGCACGACTCGGACGCCATTGACAGCGTGTAGCAGAGCTGTGTTTTGACCTACTTATTTGCTCCCACGATCAGTTGAGCGATGCCACGTTATCTGGCATAACATTACCCGTGTCATAAACTAGTATATGAGCAGTTTCAAAGTCAACACCTTTTAAGCGGCAGCTGGAGGACGAAGAATTGCTCAAGTTTCCACATCAACGACATGCGGCTCGGCAGCTAGGTTTACCTTTTTGTTATTATGTGGCCACAATTAACATTTAGGATAGCAGTCGTTAAGCCGAATGCAAAATAAGAAAATCTAGTACGTGTCTCTAGTAAATTTACTATCTACATAGATGATTTATTGGTTTATTTTCTCCAAAGAGGTTTCACAGTTCTTGAATATAAATTACTCAGACATTAGCTGATAATTTACTACAGTTATCCTCATGATTTAGGATGTAATTGTAAATACCTATTATGTAGAAGATTTCTACAATGTAATTGCCTTTCAGTACCAAGGCGACTTCAACCGAGGTGCTAGGCTTCCCCACCGTTCTGTGCAACAATTTGCCCTATGCAACACGTCGTCGGTGGAGCGTAGCAACTGATTACTTCTCTTTAGATTTACAGCTAAGCTGTCCCTTTTTTTATCTGTAGCAATAACTATATAGTTACAGTAGTGATCTCCTAAAGAGATCTATTACATTAAGCCATTGATTTACTGATGCTGTTCAACATTTCAATAGTATATTGAGGTGCATTTACCTCCAATTAATATTATATATTCAACCTTATTTACTTTCATATTTGATTTACTCTGGTGAAGAACCAGCACCAGAATAATGCTAGGGATGTATTAATCTTTTAGCATGTAACCCCCCAATTTTGTGTAGTTAATTTGACTCCATTTATATAAGCATTGCAGTTTTACCAAGATCCATAAGGCACTAGTTCCTAGGATCAGTTTTTCCATTGTCTCTTTGTTTTCCACTTTTTCTCAAAAAGTGGTGGTCCTTCATAGCTATCGAAGTATATATATATTATTTAATTATTAGTTATTGGAGTCAGGTTTTCCCCCACAAAATTTTGGTCCACCGAACCGGATGTACCATTAATCATTTAGGGTCCAGTATATTCACCCAAATTACTGGCCCCACCTAATTAACTATTTACTAACACTATTTATCATGTGTTAATATTCTTAGGCTATTTACCAGTATATTCTATTATTTACGGCTGTCAGCAGACTGCCCATATTATAGCCTAAAACTCATTATTATCAACATTTCTAATAATACTTTATGCACAAAGTAACCTTAGTGTTATATATTTAAAAATTTTCACTTGGGTTTCTAAGCACAAACATATATATCAAAACAAAAAATTCCAAAAACATAGCAGCAAAACCCTTTGTGCTTTTAACATATTATTTCGTGTATTATTATTTTTTTTGAGTACTGCCGAATGTTCACTGTTGGATCGAATGGTGATAATTGATGAGCTAACCAGACGAAAATCCAATAGTGGCATTCGAATACTACTAAAAAATATTAGCTATCTATTGTTAGGTAGGCAAATTAACCTCTAAACGAGGTAGTATAGTCTATTCAAATACATTAGGCTATTATATTGATATTGAGCTCCATTGAATGAGCCAATATCCCAGTTACATCAGTAACAACTATTCACTATCAGACCAGCCCTTACCCAGCAAGATGGAAACGGCTGACAAAATGAAAAGGACCCTTATTGGTTTGAAAGGTCACTTTACCCGATAGATTACCAAGTGTCAAAATCTGTCACAACAGTCACCTGTTGTCTACATTGAATTAGAGAACTTACTTCAAGTTGCTGAAGGCAAATTCAAGCATATTAAACAGCATATGAATCTGTACTTGACAGAACTTTACCAAACTTCATTAGGTGAAACTGAACTTGAGGACATTGTAAATGATTTAGCCCAGTACGAAGATGATGTACAGGCTAAACTTCAACCCTTCAAAAAGCAAATTGATAAAAACAAATTAACAACAGCCTCTACTGCACATCCAGATCCTGATGTCAAATTACCTCAGATCAATATACCCACATTCTCTGGTAACGAGAATGAGAGTTGGAATGATTTCTGGAGTAAATTCGTGGATGCAGTAGACTCTACAACTAACATCCGTCAAACAACCAAGTTCACTTATTTACAAGGCTTGTTACGAAATGAAGCCTTGAAGGTAATATCTAACATAACACTGACCAGTGATGGTTACGACCTAGCTGTTCAATTGCTTAAGAGCAACTACGATAACAAGGAAAGAACTGTTACTATCTTAGTTCAAAAATTGCTGGATTTACCATCTGCTAATAATTCTACAGATTCTCTCCAAACTTTCAGACTAGAGCTAGAGTCTTTACTCAAGGCCTTAAGCCTTAAAGTCCAAATTCAGACTGCTGAATGGATCACAAAAGTAGTTGTAAGGCGCAAATTACCAAGAGAGACTTTCGATAAATTGTGTACTATGTACAATAAAACCTCTCTAACCATGAATGAAATTACAGAAGGTTTACATACCCTAGTCGAAAGACAAAGAGCCATCCAAGATGGGAAGAGTGTTTCAAACTTCTTTACTAAATCTCATCATAAACCCAAACGTACTGCAACTACTGTAGTACAACCAGATTTCAATAAATCATCTCCGAAATGGAAATCTGGAAATGTAGGTACATACACAGTGAACCCTATAAACCCCGTAGTGAGCACCACTCCTACGACTTCTCCTACAGTGAAGAAGTGTTTGTTCTGCAATAATAAACATCTTACTTATAAGTGTAGTACTTATCCAGACCATAACACCCGAATTCATCGTTTGCAAGAATTACACAGATGCACAAGGTGCACGGGTCCTCATGACCCCAATAGCTGTACTCTCTCCTTACGTATGTGCAACAAGTGCCACAAGGGTAGACACCATTATTCCTTGTGTGGTAGTGATCAGTCAAGATCAACCAATCCTCATAAGAAAATTGCAAAATTTACTTCTGTACAGTATTGCAAAGTGCATCAAGACATAAGTGTACTTACAACAGAATCGACTAACACAACTACGTTACCAACAGCTCAATTAAAAGTGATTAATAAGGGATTTAGGATTTCCACTCGTGGTCTCTTTGACCAAGGTTCGCAGAAAACCTTTATTTCTCAACAGCTAGTTGATCAGTTGAAACTGAAGCCTATTGTTCGAGTGAATTTGAATATCTCTGGATTCCTAACCAATAGTGCACCTCGTGACTACCAGGTTGTTAAAGTCTTGGTACGTTTAGGAGGCTGCACCAGCCCAATTCAAGCCAAAGTCGTTGACAAGATCCCCTCAGATTTACATGTTACAGGTCTTGCTCAAACAGTCAAATTTCTTAAACGCAGCGGTATTAGGCTAGTGGATCATAAAATAAGTACAGACTGTCTCAACGATGTAGGTATTCTTATTGGAGCTGACTTTTATTATAGATTTATTACTGGATGCACCAGGCAACGAGATGTAAACTTGTTACTGTCAGCTGGGGGTAAACTACTCATAGGACCGGTGTTGATCCAACAACATTCTAAATCTACTAGTAATCAACCAACTAACTCAATAGTTGCATGACTAGGCCTAGAGCAGTCAACACTACATGTCAGAGACGAAACCGAGGATGATGAGTCCAATCCCCTTGTTCATAAATTATGGGATTTGGACACCTTAGGCATAGTCCCTGATCAACCCAATCCAGATGACACATGGACGTATCTACAATATCTTGATACTGTGATTTTCCAAGATAATCAATATTGGGTGAGACTCCCATGGAAGCTGAACCACCCACAGCTTCCAGTAAATTATTTCATGGCCTCAACCCAATTAAATTCTCAATTAGCTAGGCTACGGAAGCAACCAGATAAATTGAAGCTGTATCATGCTTTAATACAGCAACAACTTGCTAGCAAATTTATAGAAGTTGTTGAAGAAGACAACCATAAGACAGGCCATTATTTACCACATCATGGTGTCCTGAAAGATTCAGTTACAACACCAATCAGGATTGTATTTAATTGTAGTGCCAAATTAAAGGCAGACAGTGTGTCATTAAATGATTGTCTAGAAACTGGACCTAGCCTAACCCAAAGACTACAAGATGTCTTATTACGATTTCGCTCTGGTGTTTTCGCCTATACGGCCGACATTAGTAAGGCCTTTTTAAGAGTAGGCTTACAAGAGATGGATCGTAATTTTATTAAATTTCTCTGGGTGAAAGATCCACAGGATCCTAATAGTGAAATTATTACTTATAAATTTGCCTCAGTACTGTTTGGAGCAACATCTTCACCATTTTTACTCCAGGCTACTCTGGATACACATCTTAAGAAGTCTAATAGCCCCTACAAGACTGAGATTAGCAACAATTTATACATTGACAATTTTCAAGGAACCACTAATGATGTGAATAAACTAGTGGAAATATACCATGAGGCTAATCGTGAACTGGTGGGAGCTGACATGCTCCTACAGTCGTGGGCCTCCAATAATTAACAACTCAACCAAATAATCGAGGAAGAATTCCCTGATTATAATGTACCTCACAAATTAAAAGTCTTAGGTATGGAGTGGAATACTTTCACAGACAAATTGATATCAAGTCAGTGGAGATCAAACATCACCTCTAACCATGAGAAAACTACTCTCTCCCATGTCAGCAAGCCATTTGACCCTTTAGGCCTACTCAGTCCTATACTAATTAAGGGTAAACTCNAAGGGCCTATACCACAGGCCAAATACTCTTCTTTTACAAATTTCTCGTCACTGCGAGAACACTACGCTCTCCCCACATGTCAAACTGATGCTAGCGACGTAGAGAACGCTCGGGTAAAGTGGACATGACTCTTTCAGCAGGCGTGGGAGAAATATAAGGGGGGGAACACCATCACATACCCCTCCCCTTAAAATAAGAGTCATGTTGGAAGAGTGTAAGCGGGACAAGGCATCTGCAACTACGTGGTCCCTTCCTCTGATGAGCTTAACTTCCAGCCAGTACTCCAGCCGCCAATGCGAGACACTCCTCCTGTATCTATTGACCGTTCCGACGGTCACTCCTGGCTCCCATTGCTTTTCTAGCACGGACCGAGGACTCCATACCTCATGTCCGTTCACCAGCTGGAACGACGAGAAATCTAACGATTCTACCCCTGCGTTATGAGTGGTAAACAATGCAGGGTATACTGTCTCATCCCACTCAGTTCTCTGCTCAGTGCAGAACACTCTCAGAATCGTCTTCCAGGTGGAGTGAAATCTTTCGATCGCCGTCGGCACTTCTTTGACGTTTCCACAGCACTCTTCGATCCTCTGCTGTCTCTACTCGAGAGGTGGGACTTGGGAAACTCGCTCCCGTCCTCCATCCGTCCGACCTTCTATAATTTCTCCCATATTCGGAGTATGCGGGCGGTCGGTGCCGTCCCTCTCGTCGTGGTTGTAAGGCTTCTTCCAGCATGTCAGCTCGATCGGCCGCGGCTCTCAGGTCCTTAATGTCTGCCTCCCTTACTCTCACCCTGATCTCGGGAGAGAGCACGGACATGAACTTCTCCATGACCATCAGCCTCTTGACATCTTCAGCCGACCTTGCTCCTTCAGACTCCAGCCATTTCAGGAATTTCCTCTCCATATCCCTCGCCGTCTCTGCATACGATTTTCCTGGCGATCGGGTACATTCCCTGAACCTCTTCCTGTAGCATTCCGGCGTTAGCTTGAACGAATGGAGCACGGCCCTCTTTACAGCATCGTAGTTGGTACACTCTTTGAGGTCGACCATATTGTAGGCTTCACGAGCTTCACCAGTGAGCCTTCCCTGAACCAGCTCTGCCCACTCTGCCCTCGGCCACTTCTTCAAGGTAGCGACCCTCTCAAAGTGGTCGAAGAAGCCCTCAGCCTCATTAGGCACGAAGACTGGCAAATCCCTCTCTCTCACTCGGCGGTCTTCCTGCTGTGGTGGGGCAGGTGGTACTAGCCCCAGCTCAGCTCGCTTCAGCTCAACCTCCTTGTTTGCTTCAACCTCTTGCAGCTTCATCCTAGCTTCCAGCTCGCGCTCCTCTCGTCTCAGCTGTGCCTCTCGTTCTTCCCTTTTCAGCTGTGCCTCTCACTCTGCTTCCTCACACTTTAGCTGTGCTTCTCGTTCTTCCTTGCACAGATGTGCTTCTGCTTCTCATTCGTCCCTGCGCAGCTGTGCTTCTCGTTCTTCCTTGCGCAGCTGTGCTTTTCGTTCTTCCCTGCGCAGCTGTGCTTCTCGTTCTTCCCTATGCAGCTGTGCTTCTTGCTCACGCTCTTCCTTGCATAGCTGTGCTTCCAGCTGCAGCTTCATTATCTCCAGCTTAACGCTGCGCCTGCTGCCACTGGATCCTCTGCTGCTTCCACCGACGCTCAAGTTCTCTACCACACTGGCAGGTATCTGTGGCCGTTCCTCTCCCAGAGCTTCATCTCGTGCCCTGAGCTGTGCCATGATCTCGAGTCTTCTCTCTCCCACTTTGGAAGATCTCAACTTTATCCCAAAGTGGTCGGCGATCGATTGCAGCTGTGCCCTGGTGCACTTCTCCAGCACCTGCTCGTCTCTTGTGTCAATGAAACTCGTTACCTTATCATCCTCCATCTTGTGACTATGAGTGATAAACTGTGCCTGATACCTAATACCACTATCAGTGTACCACAATCGCAACCTTTATCTTGATCGTGATCCTGGCAAGATCGCCAATGTCGGGTTCCAGTGGGGTGAGCAACCGCCAATGTCGGGGGTTGACCTCAAGAGGGGTGAGCAACAGTATATAAAACCTTCCCTCAGCGGTCACACTGGCGATACCCGTTACTCACAGTAGTCCTGTGGGTCTTCACTCTATCCTCGCGGCGCCACTGTACGCCCTGTAGAGTACCCCAGTCAGTCCCCAACCCGGCCTTAGATCGGGAATGAGTGGAGACACAGATTGTTCCTTCAACTGTGTGCCCGCCACAACAAGGACTCTTATACTACTTACAAGGTCGCCAACTGGTGTTTTCCGGTGTCCAGTAACACTACAGTGGAATTGCAGAATTGTGGTAACCATGGCACGAGTACTCTCAATACATCTGGTATCAGGCGGGTAAATACTTCTGTCACTCTATCTTCTTCCATGTATAATGTAACCACAAGATATTTGGAGGGGATGATACAAACGCCAAGGTATTTTGTGTTTTACTAAAAACATCATATTCATATATCAATAAACACACAAGTACAATGCAGAAGGCGCTCTCTCTTCATAGATAATTTGGGGCACACCAATATGGCAACACACACTGTTTCTGATATATGTAAATAATCTCCCAGAGGGTATAGAATCGTTTCTCTCAATGTTTGCCGATGATGCAAAAATTATGAGGAGGATTGAAACTGAGGATGATAGTAGGAGGCTACAAGAAGACCTAGACAGACTGAGTGAATGGTCCAACAAATGGCTGTTGAAGTTCACCCCGAGTAAATGCAAAGTAATGAAACTAGGCAGTGGAAACAGGAGGCCAGACACAGGATACAGAATAGGAGATGAAGTACTTAATGAAACGGACAGAGAGAAAGATCTAGGAGTTAATATCACACCAAACCTGTCTCCTGAAGCCCACATAAAAAGGATAACATCTGCGGCATATGCGAGGCTGGCTAACATCAGAACAGCGTTCAGGAACCTGTGTAAGGAATCATTCAGAATCTTGTACACCACATATGTAAGACCAATCCTGGAGTATGCAGCCCCAGCATGGAGCCCGTACCTTGTCAAGCACAAGACGAAGCTGGAAAAAGTCCAAAGGTATGCCACTAGACTAGTCCCAGAACTAAGAGGCATGAGTTACGAGGAAAGGCTGCGGGAAATGCACCTTACGACACTGGAAGACAGAAGAGTAAGGGGAGATATGATTACAACGTACAAAATCCTCAGAGGAATCGACCGGGTAGATAAGGACAAACTATTCAACACTGGGGGGACGCGAACAAGGGGACACAGGTGGAAACTGAGTACCCACATGAGCCACAGAGACGTTAGAAGGAACTTTTTCAGTGTCAGAGTAGTTAACGGATGGAATGCTTTAGGCAGTGATGTGGTGGAGGCTAACTCCATACACAGTTTCAAGTGTAGATATGATAGAGCCCAGTTGGCTTGGGAATCTGTACACCAGTTGATTGACAGTTGAGAGGCGGGACCAAAGAGCCAAAGCTCAACCCCCGCAAGCACAAATAGGTGAGTACAAATAGTGAGTACACTTCCCCCTCTCTCACGTCAACTGTCAAGATCAGCTGGGGCGGCTACCACCGCGTGACTGTTCATTTGTTTGTTCGTCTAGCGTGAGGCGCCCGGTACTTTAAATTCTCATTATTACTGTATTGATCACACAACAACGATTGCTGTTATGATGACAATATAAAGCACTTGAATCACTGCATTGGTTATGAGCTTAATCAAACATTGCTATTTTAATGCACACATTAATTGCTATCATGGCGTACTGCACTGCACTTCATATAATGATATCGAATGCAACAAGATATAACACAGGAGTTCTCAGTAATTCCTTTCGTAGGCGAATATTCAATTGATCACTG
>WNGS01169189.1:52156-62567 GCA_020271785.1 Procambarus virginalis
CTGTTGGTTGATTGGTTGATGGGTTCTGAGTGTTCTTCTACTCCCAAGCCCGGCCCGAGGCCAGGCTCGACTTGTGAGAGTTTGATCCACCAGGCTGTTGCTTGGAGCGCCCGCAGAGCCACATACCCACCACAGCCCGGCTGATCCGGACTTCTCTTAGGAAACAGTCCAGTTTTCTCTTGAAGATGTCCACGGTTGTTCCGGCAATATTTCTTATAGTCGCTGGGAGGACGTTGAACAACCGCGGACCTCTGATGTTTATACAGTGTTCTCTGATTGTGCCTATGGCACCTCTGCTCTTCACTGGTTCAATCTTGCATTTTCTTCCATATCGTTCACTCCAGTACGTTGTTATTTTACTGTGTAGATTGGGACCTGGCCCTCCAGTATTTTCCACGTGTATATTATTTGGTATCTCTCTCGTCTCCTTTCTAGAGAGTACATTTGGAGAGCTTTGAGACGATCCCAATAATTTAGGTTTATCTCGTCTATGCGTGCCGTATATGTTCTCTGTATTCCCTCTATTTCAGCAATCTCTCCCTCTGAAGGGGGAAGTGAGTACTGAGCAGTATTCGAGACGGGACAACACAAGTGACTTGAAGAGTACAACCATTGTGATGGGATCCCTGGATTTGAAAGTTCTCGTAATCCATCCGATCATTTTTCTGGCTGATGCGATATTTGCTTGGTTATGCTCCCTAAACGTTAGATCGTCGGACATCATTATTCCCAAATCCTTGACATGCTGTTTTTCTACTATGGGAAGATTTGATTGTGTTTTGTACCCTGTATTATGTTCAGATCCTCATTTTTGCCGTACCTGAGTACCTGAAATTTATCACTGTTAAACATCATATTATTTTCTGCTGCCCAATCGAAAACTTTGTTGACATCTGTTTGTAGTTTTTCAATGTCTTCAGCAGAGGTAATTTTCATGCTGATTTTTGTGTCATCTGCGAAGGATGACACGAAGCTGTGACGTGTATTTTTGTCTATATCAGATATGAGAATAAGGAACAGTAGCGGTGCAAGGACTGTACCTTGAGGTACAGAGCTTTTAACATCGCTTGGACTCGATTTTATCTGATTGACTGTTACTCTTTGTGTTCTGTTCGACAGGAAATTGAGTATCCAGCGTCCTACTTTTCCAGTTATTCCCATTGACCTCATTTTGTGAGCTATCACCCCATGGTCACATTGTCGAAAGCCTTTGCAAAGTCTGTGTATACAACATCTGCATTTTGCTTTTCTTCTAGGGCTTCTGTGATTTTGTCATAGTGGTTGAGTAACTGTGACAGACAGGATCTTCCCGCTCTAAATCCATGTTGTCCTGGGTTGTGCAATTCATTGTTTTCCATAAAACTAGAAATTTGATTCCTAATCACTCTTTCAAACACTTTTATTATGTGTGATGTTAGTGCAACTGGCCTATAATTTTTTGCCAAGGCTTTACTCCCCCCCTTGTGCAATGGAGCTATATCTGCAGATTTAAGTGCTGCTGGTATCTCCCCTGTATCCAGGCTCTTTCTCCATATTACGCTGAGTGCTCTCGCTACTGGTACTTTACATTTCTTTATGAATATTGAATTCCATGAGTCAGGCCCAGGGGCTGAGTGCATGGGCATATTGCCAATTTCTCTTTCAAAGTCTTCCGAGTTTGTGGTAATATCCGTTATATTATCTGCAGCTTGAATGTCATTCATAAAGAAGCTGTCTGGGTCATCAACTTTCATGTTGTTAATTGGTGTGCTAAACATAGCCTCATACTGGTTTCTTAGAATTTCACTAATCTCTTTGCTGTCCTCTGTGTATGTACCTTCATTTGTAATTAACGGTCCAATACTGGTCGAGGTTTTGGATTTTGATTTAGCGTATGTGAAAAAATATTTCGGATTTTTCCTTATCTCTTGTATAGCTCTCTGTTCCAATTCCATTTCCTCAGACTCATATGATCGCTTCAACGTTTGTTCGATTTCTTCGATCTCCCGGCTTAGGCTTATTTTCCTTGCTTGTGATAGTTGTGTCTGCCGAAGCATTTCCGTAATTTTTTTCCTTCTCCTGTACAGTCGTCTGCGTTCTCTTTCTAGAGTGTTCCTCTTTCTGCCCCTCCTCACCGGCACGTGCTTCAAGCAGACCTTGTAAGCTTCAGCTGTCAGTTGAGCTATTCCCTGTGTGGGAGTTTTGTCGCTTAAGACCGTCTCCCATTGAATGGTTGAAAGGTCCACATTTATTTTTTCCCAGTCAATCCTCTTATTGTTGAAATTGAATTGATTGAATATTCCTTCTCGCTTGTTGGGTCTCTTAGATCTACTACCGTTATTTATGCTAGTTCGCACTTCAATGAGCTTATGGTCTGAGTATGAAGTATCTGAGATTGTTATGTCTCTGATTAGTTCATCATTGTTTGTGAATAACAAGTCTAGTGTGTTTTCGTTCCTAGTTGGTTCTGTAATCTGTTGATTGAGCGAGAATTTGTCACAGAATCTCAAAAGTTCTCTGACCTGTGGCTGGTTATTTCCCGGGTCATTCCCTGCTATGATATTTGTGTTTGCCATTCTCCATCTTAGACTCGGTAAATTGAAATCTCCAAGGAAGATAATATCTGGAGCTGGGTTTGCTAGGTCATCAAGTATGTTCTCTATTTTGTGCATCTGCTCTGTGAATTCCTCAACCGTTGTATCTGGCGGTTTATATATTAAAATAATAATTAGGTTTAGTTTCTCTACCTTAATTCCAAGTACCTCTACCACCTCATTAGTTGAGTTTAGTAGTTCTGTGCATACCAGGTCCTCTTTAATATACAGACCTACTCCCCCATTTGACCTAGTTTTTCTATCACATCTGTATAAATTATAATTTGGAATCCAGATTTCACCATCCATGTAATCTTTTGTATGAGTTTCCGTGAATGCCCCAAATATGGAGTTTGACTCTAATAGGAGACCATTTATGAACTTGACTTTATTTCTTGACTTTGGCTTTAGACCTTGAATGTTTGCAAAAATGAATGATTGTCCATATTGTGTGTCACTTCTGGATACTACACTTCTGTAGCACCAGGGTACTACACTACACCACACCACTCCACTACACCAGGGTACTACACTACACCAGGCTACTACACCACACCAGGCTACTACACCACACCGCTACACACGGGTACTATACTACACCAGGCTACTACACCACACCACTATACCAGGGTACTACACCAGACCACTACACCACACCAGGCTACTACACCACACTAGGCTACTACACCACACCAGGCTACTACACCACACCATTATACCAGGGTACTACACTATACCAGGTTACTACACCACACCACTATACAAGGTTACTACACCACACCACTACACAAGGCTACTACACCATACCACTACACCACACCACTACACCACACCACTATACTAGGCTACTACACCACACCACTATACCAGGGTACTACACCATATCACTACACCAGGGTACTACACACCGCTACACCACTACACCAGGGTACTATACTACACCAGGCTACAACACCATACCACTACATCAGGGTACTACACCGCACCACTAAACAAGGGTACTACACCACACCACTATACCAGGGTACTACACCACACCACTATACCAGGGTACTACACCACACCACTATACCAGGGTACTACACCACACCACTATACAAGGCTACACCATACCACTATACCAGGGTACTACACAATGTCACTATACCAGGCTACTACACCACACCACATTATCAAGTTACTACACCACACCAGGCTACTACACCAGGCTCCTACACCACACCACTACACAAGGCTACACCATACCACTATACCAGGCTACTACACCACACCACTATACCAGGCTACTACACCACACCACTACACCAGGCTACACCATACCACTATACCAGGCTACTACACCACACCACTATACCAGGCTACTACACCACACCACTATACCAGGCTACTACACCACACCACTATACCAGGCTACTACACCACACCAAAGCACCAGGCTACTACACCACACCACTACACCAGGGTACTACACTACTCCAGTTTACTACACCACACCACTATACCAGGTTACTACACCACACCACTACATGAGGCTACTACACCATACCACTACACTACACCACTAAACCAGGGCACTACACCACACCACTACACCATACCACTACACCATACCACTACACACCAGGCTTCTACACCACACCACTACACCAGGGTACTATACTACACCAAGCTACACCACCATACCACTACACCAGGGTACTACACCACACCAGGCTTCTACACCACACCACTATACCAGGGTTCTACTCACCAGGCTTCTACACCACACCACTACACCAGGGTACTACACCACACCACTACACCACACCAGGCTACTACACCACACCACTATTCCAGGGTTCTACACTATACCAGGTTACACTACACCACTATACCAGGGTACTACACTATACCAGGTTACACCACACCACTATACCAGGGTACTACACCACACCACTATACCAGTGTACTACACCACACCACTATACCAGGGTACTACACCACACCACTACAAGGGAAAAACAACACACCACTATACCAGGCTACACCATACCACTATACCAGGGTACTACACAACGCCACTATACCAGGCTACTACACCACAAGGTTACTACACCACACCACTATACCAGGGTACTACACCACACCACTACAAGGGAAAAAAACACACCACTATACCAGGCTACACCATACCACTATACCAGGGTACTACACAACGCCACTATACCAGGCTACTACACCACAAGGTTACTACACCACACCACTATACCAGGCTACTACACCACACCACATTACCAAGTTACTACACCACACCAGGCTACTACACCATGCCACTACACCAGGCTCCTACACCACACCACTACACCAGGCTACTACACCACACCACTATACCAGGCTACTACACCACACCACTACACCAGGCTACTTCACACCACTACACCAGGCTACTTCACACCACTACACCAGGCTACTTCACACCACTACACCAGGCTACTTCACACCACTACACCAGGCTACTACACTACACTGCTACACCAGGGTACTACACTACACCAGGCTACTACACCACACCACTATACCAGGGTACTACACCACACCACTATACCAGGGTACTACGCACCAGGCTACTACACCACACCACTACACCAGGTTACTACACTATACCAGGTTACTACACCACACCACTATACCAGGGTACTACACTATACCAAGTTACTACACCACACAACTATACCAGGTTACTACACCATACCACTACACTACACCACTAAACCAGGGCACCACACCACTATACCAGGTTACTACACACCACTACACCAGGCTACTACACCATACCACTACACCAGGCTACTACACCACACCACTATACCAGGCTACTACACCACACCACTATACCAGGGTACTACACCCCACCACTATACCAGGCTACTACACCACACCACTATACCAGGCTACTACACCACACCACTACACCAGGCTACTTCACACCACTACACCAGGCTACTTCACACCACTACACCAGGCTACTACACTACACTGCTACACCAGGGTACTACACTACACCAGGCTACTACACCACACCACTATACCAGGGTACTACACCACACCACTATACCAGGGTACTACGCACCAGGCTACTACACCACACCACTACACCAGGGTACTACACTATACCAGGTTACTACACCACACCACTATACCAGGGTACTACACTATACCAGGTTACTACACCACACCACTATACCAGGGTACTACACTATACCAGGGTACTACACTATACCAGGTTACTACACCATACCACTACACTACACCACTAAACCAGGGCACCACACCACTATACCAGGTTACTACACACCACTACACCAGGCTACTACACCATACCACTACACCAGGCTACTACACCACACCACTATACCAGGCTACTACACCACACCACTATACCAGGGTACTACACCCTACCACTATACCAGGCTACTACACCACACCACTATACCAGGGTACTACACAACACCATTACAATGAAACAACAACACACCACTATACCAGGCTACTACACCACAAGGTTACTACACCACACCACTATACCAGGCTACTACACCACACCACTACACCAGGCTACTACACACCACTACAACAGGCTACTACATCACACCACTACACCAGGGTACTACACTACACCAGGCTACTACACCACACCACTATACCAGGCTACACTACACCACTATACCAGGCTACTACACCACACCACTACACCAGGTTACTACACACCACTACACCAGGCTACTACACCACACCACTATACCAGGCTACTTCACACCACTACACCAGGCTACTACACGCTATTACACCAGGCCACTACACTATGCTACTACACCACACCACTACACCAGGCTACTACACCAGGCCACTACACCAGGCTACTACACCACACCACTACACCAGGCTACTACACCAGGCAACTACACGAGGCCACTACACTACGCTACTACAAATGATAAATGAATAAAAATGATGAACCCACCTTTCTTATGATGCTTTTACCAAATGTAGAAATATATATTTAAATTTCCTATTGTATTTATATTTGAGCATTTTAACTTGAAACACTTCATAAAAGGGGTCACATAGTTTCAAATTAGGTACAAAAGGTGTCACAAAGTTTTAATAAAATAGGGTACAAAAGACGTCACAACGTTTCAAATTAGGGTACAAAAGGCGTCACAACGTTTCTGATTAGTGTTAGATATGTAGGCTTTGGTTATAAGTTTTGGAAACCTATTTAATTCCACACAAAATATCGTATCTGATACGATAAAACAAACGTTTCCAATCCTTTCAAACACTTTCCAGATATGTTGTGGCAACCTTAAATTGTTTGCTGGGGGGGAATACGTCTCAAGAATTCCTCAACTAGCATGAGGTTGACGAGTTCTGCAAAGGTAGAGACATGTGCTGCTTCCAGCCATTTCATGAAATATCTTTTCTTGGTATTGGCAAATTCTAGAAAGGTACTTGCCTTAAGATGATCACGGAATTTTCGTCTGTAGCTTTCGGTGGAGAGAAGGTAGGCGTCCAACACTGCTTGCTTCAGGGTCTGGTAGTCATTCTCAGATGCTAAGGTACTGAGAGTAACTGCAGCTCTACCTGTAAGATGCACTCTGAGAAGGGTAGACCATTGATCAGCAGGCCATTTAAGTTTATTACCTAGGGTCTCAAAGGTGGTAAAAAAAACGTCGATCTCTGTCTCAACGAACGGTGGCATTAACTTACTTGTATGGGAGACATTGAAACTTACTGGAAGACTAGCTGTAGCTTGTTGGCGCTGAGTGTGGTGTGTAGTTTCCAACGTGAGTTCTTGTCGACGATATTCTAGAGCACTATCAGCTAGCCGTTTACTGTGCTCACGTTGTATCTCCAGGTCACGTTTTCTTGCTTCAAGCTGTTCTCGCTCACGCTCACTGAGTAAGGTGGCCTCTCGTTCCCGTTCTACCTTCCTTATGTCAGCCTCTTCCTTCTTTAGGGCCATCTCTCGTGCCTGTTGTTCTTTGAGGAGGGCGGCCTCTTCTTTCTTGAGCTGGAGAGCTTCTTTTGCCAGGGCCATGTCTCGTTCTTTGAGGGCTGCCTCTCGTTCCTGCTCTTCTTTCCTGATTGCAGCTTCTATTTCCCTCATTTGTAGAGCTTCTTTCTACTGCTCCCGCTCGATCTTGGCAAGTTCGAGCTTGAGTTTCATAGTAGCCAAATCATGTTTATCTGCAATAGAATAAGTTTCATGAGTTTCAGATTCAATTGTCCCTTCATCTAAGAGGTGATCCATGATTAAGTTATGTAATTCATTTTTGTTGGCTCCATGGGGAACATCTAGTTGATACTCGTGTGCAAGAGTTTGTAATTCAGTCCACTTGGCACGTCATAAGGTCCCTATTTCACCTGCTGGATCGTTACGGAAAGCTTGGAGACGAAACATTGTGAAAGATAGCAGATAAATGTACAACAAATATAGTTGTGATATGGTAAATGTCAAAAACAGGATAACGTGGCAACTGGTAACTATCCTGTGGAATTGTAATCTTTAACAATTAAAGTTAATTTCAAGATGGTAAATGATTAATAAATCTATCGCAGGAAATCTTGTACCCGGTACTCAATGTAAGAGAACAAGGGCAAGAAAATCCTACTAAATAAATGAAACTGAGTTTCTAAAACAAATGAAACATTTAATTGCTTAAAAGTGAATTCGGTAGTCCAAGAATGTAGGCATACCTTGCCGAGACTCTATAGGACATAAGCAAGTCTTTCCCACTGAATGAAATATGATACTTACAGAATTAGCGAACTTTTGTGCTCTGAAAAAAAAGCTAATTCCCTACCTAAGTAAATATCATCATCTCTGACCGACGTGTAGGGGTGCGAGTGTCAACTGGTGACGAGAACTGCTGCTGAGGTCCCAACTCAACAACGTAGTCCGTGCTAGAGGAACTATGGCCCTCTTTATCCTCTTTCGGTCGGATTGCAGAAGATTGGGTGCTTTTGACCCGAAGACAAACTAAAGTACCAGGGTACCCAAAATGATGATCTGCCGATAAGGTGAGAAATATCCAAGGGACAAAAGGTGGTAAACACGAGTAATAACACGGAGGGAGAGATGACCAATTAAGAGAATGACTGAGGCCTACAGTCACCACGTAATCCAAAGTTATCTCACACTCACCATATGCTACTCTCGAAATGCACAATACACACAGCACCATATAAATAAAAAATTAATGATAATATTGAAAAGCAACTTTAGCAAAGCTAAGTACGCTTACCACAAATTGACGTTCTGGTATTAGTACCTGAGTGAAGCTCCTAGGACAGGCCCCCATTAAATGTGACGGGAAAGTGTTGGAGTGTTGATGTTCGGCAGTCCTCCAATGGCAGGTGTCAATGCCTGGTCACACTTACAAAAAAAATGATAGACTGCTTGCCTGTTGTCTGTGGTAAGTTAGAAGGAGGAACACGTAAAACACAAAGTATGAACAATGAAACTTTAATATATTTACTTTAAACATAAATGAAAATAAAGACAAATCTCGGATAACTGAATAATGCAAAAATGTGACAAAGATAAATACAAAAAACATAATAGATTAAATATTATAATGTGAAATGGTGCTGAGAATATTGGGTATGGCTGAGACCAACCTTAGTATACGAAAGCTAGAGAGCTTAGTATGCCAGAGAGAGATGTCAACTCTAAGAGCACAAAGAATATTCTGAAGTTGAGAGCTGGTCAGGCTCAGACGTCGACTTATGTAGAGGGCGCTGAGGTGCAGTGTGCAGGTGTGCAGTCGGCGAGTCACCAATCAGGAGCAGGCAAGCTGCGATGGGTAGTTGGCTGGTTGAAGATGGGTGGTGAGCCGGCGTGAAGGGGGTAAAGGGAGGTTCAGGATACGTTTTGCCTCCTGGTCAAAACGTTTTGTGCTACTGGTGACGTACGTATCTTGAATGTAGCATCTTGTACTTGTAGAATTGACGTAACTTTAAGTAGGAAAGAGCAGGCTCAATCTCTCTTGAAAGAGATTATTGTCACAATATATATATATATATATATATATATATATATATATATATATATATATATATATATATATATATATATATATATATATATATATATATATATGTATATATATATATATATATATATATATATATATATATACATATATATATATATATATATATACATATATATGTATATATATATATATATATATATATATATATATGTATGTATATATAATTATAGTTTACAGAGAACACACACAAATATATAACAATTAAACAATCAGCGTTCGAAGACTCGTCCAGCTCCTCGGAGGTTGGGTGCGTACCCAGGATACAGCACGCATTTCCCCTCTGCACCGTGACACTGAGGCGCTGGAACGCCTATATATATATATATATATATATATATATATATATATATATATATATATATATATTATATATATTATATATATTATATATATATATATATATATATATATATATATATATGTTGTGGTTACATACTTGCTTGTGGTTCAAGCAAGTATGTGCTTATAGGATAGACACGAGTTCTCCCACATTGACAGTGGCTTGATGAAAATGCTTGAGTAACCCCTCACTAATCTGGTGCCTTGGGAGGTGGAGATATTGAGGTAAATACTTCGAAATCTCTATCTCTTTTAAGGGTCTGACTGGTGTAGTGGGTTAAGGCATACTAGTTATGGCAGCTACTGGAAGGTAGTTGTGCTTTCTGGGTTCGAGCCCCACGGGTTGGTTTGTCTAAAGATTGTTAATCTTCACTTGTGGTTCAAGCAAGTATGTGCTTA
>WNGS01169189.1:67342-87602 GCA_020271785.1 Procambarus virginalis
AGGGAATAGCTCAACTGACAATGAAGCTTACAAGGTCTGCTTGAGGCACGTGCCTATGAGGAGGGGCAGAAAGAGGACACTCTAGAAAGAGAACGCAGACGGACTGTACAGGAGAAGGAAAAAAATAACGGAAATGCTTCGGCAGACACAACTATCACAAGCAAGGAAAATAAGCCTAAGCAGGGAGATCGAAGAAATAGAACAAACGTTGAAGCGATCAATGAGTCTGAGGAAATAGAATTGGAACAGAAAGCTATACAAGAGATAAGGAAAAATCCTAAATATTTTTTCACATGCGCAAAATCAAAATCCAAAACCTCGACCAGTATTGGACCATTAATTACAAATGAGGGTACGTACACAGAGGACGACAAAGAGATTAGTGAAATTCTAAGAAGCCAGTATGAGGCTATGTTTAGCACACCAATAAACAACATGAAAGTTGATGACTCAGACAGCTTCTTTATGAATGACATTCAAGCTGCAGATAATATAACGGATATTACCACAAACTCGGAAGACTTTGAAAGAGAAATTGACAATATGCCTATGCACTCAGCTCCTGGGCCTGACTCATGGAATTCAATATTCATAAAGAAATGTAAAGTACCAGTAGCGAGAGCACTCAGCGTAATATGGAGAAAGAGCCTGGATACAGGGGAGATACCAGCAGCACTTAAATCTGCAGATATAGCTCCGTTGCACAAGGGGGGGAGTAAAGCCTTGGCAAAAAATTATAGGCCAGTTGCACTAACATCACACATAATAAAAGTGTTTGAAAGAGTGATTAGGAATCAAATTTCTAGTTTTATGGAAAACAATGAATTGCACAACCAGGACAACATGGATTTAGAGCGGGAAGATCCTGTCTGTCACAGTTACTCAACCACTATGACAAAATCACAGAAGCCCTCGAAGAAAAGCAAAATACTGATGTTGTATACACAGACTTTGCAAAGGCGTTCGACAAATGTGACCATGGGGTGATAGCTCACAAAATGAGGTCAATGGGAATAACTGGAAAAGTAGGACGCTGGATACTCAATTTCCTGTCGAACAGAACACAAAGAGTAACAGTCAATCAGATAAAATCGAGTCCAAGCGATGTTAAAAGCTCTGTACCTCAAGGTACAGTCCTTGCACCGCTACTGTTCCTTATTCTCATATCTGATATAGAAAAATACACGTCACAGCTTCGTGCGTCCTTTGCAGATGACACAAAAATCAGCATGAAAATTACCTCTGCTGAAGACATTGAAAAACTACAAGCAGATGGCAACAAAGTTTTCGATTGGGCAGCAGAAAATAACATGATGTTTAACAGTGATAAATTTCAGGTAAGGCAAAAATGAGGAGCTGAAACATAATACAGGGTACAAAACACAATCGAATCTTCCCAAAGTAGAAAAACAGCATGTCAAGGATTTGGGAATAATGATGTCAGACGATCTAACGTTTAGGGAGCATAACCAAGCAAATATTGCGTCAGCCAGAAAAATGATCGGATGGATTTCGAGAACTTTCAAATCCAGGGATCCCATCACAATGGGTGTACTCTTCAAGTCACTTGTGTTGTCCCGTCTCGATTACTGCTCAGTACTCACTTCCCCCTTCAGAGCAGGAGAGATTGCTGAAATAGAGGGAATACAGAGAACATATACGGCACGCATAGACGAGATAAAGCACCTAAATTATTGGGATCGTCTCAAAGCTCTCCAAATGTACTCCCTAGAAAGGAGACGAGAGAGATACCAAATAATATACATATGGAAAATACTGGAGGGCCAGGTCCCAAATCTGCACAGTAAAATAACAACGTACTGGAGTGAACGATATGGAAGAAAATGCAAGATTGATCCAGTGAAGGGCAGAGGTGCCATCGGCACAATCAGAGAGCACTGTATAAACATCAGAGGTCCGCGGTTGTTCAACGTCCTCCCAGCGACTATAAGAAATATTGCCGGAACAACCATGGACATCTTCAAGAGAAAACTGGACTGTTTTCTAAGAGAAGTTCCAACAGCCGGTCTGTGGTGGGTATGTGGGCCTGCGGGCCGCTCCTAGCAACAGCCTGGTGGACTAAGCTCTCACAAGTCGAGCCTGGCCTCACGCCGGGCTTGGGGAGTAGAAGAACTCCCAGAACCCATCAACCAGGTATCAACCAGGTAGTGTAGTACCTGGTATAGTGGTGTGGTGTAGTAGCCTGGTGTGGTGTGGTGTAGTACCCTGGTGTAGTGGTATGGTGTTGTAGCCTGGTGTAGTATAGTACCCTGGTGTAGTGGTGTGATATTGTAGCCTGGTGTAGTGGTGTGGTGTAGAAGCCTGGTGTGTAGTACCCTGGTATAGTGGTGTGGTGTAGTAGCCTGGTGTGGTGTAGTGTGGTAGTACCCTGGTGTAGTGGTATGGTGTAGTAGTCTGGTGTAGTGGTGTGTAGTAACCTGGTATAGTGGTGTGGTGCCCTGGTTTAGTGGTGTAGTGTAGTGGTATGGTGTAGTAGCCTCGTGTAGTGGTGTGGTGTAGTAACCTGGTATAGTGGTGTGTGTGTAGTAACCTGGTATAGTGTAGTACCCTGGTGTAGTGGTGTGGTGTAGTAACCTGGAGTAGTGCAGTACCCTGGTGTAGTGGTGTGTAGTAGCCTGGTGTAGTGGTGTGGTGTAGTAGCCTGGTATAGTGGTGTGGTGTAGTAGCCTTGTGTAGTGGTGTGGTGTAGGAGACTGGTGTAGTGGTGTGGTGTAGGAGCCTGGTGTAGTGGTGTGGTGTAGGAGCCTGGTGTGGTGTGGTAGCCTGGTGTAGTGTAGTACCCTGGTGTAGTGGTGTGGTGTAGTGGTGTGGTGTAGTAGCCTGGTGTGTAGTGGTGTGGTGTAACCTGGTGTAGTGGTGTGGTGTAGTAGCCTGGTATAGTGGTGTGGTGCCCTGATATAGTGGTGTGATGTGGTGTGGTGCCCTGGTGTGGTGTAGTAGCCTGGTGCGGTGTAGTACCCTGGTATAGTGGTGTAGTGTAGTAGCCTGGTGTGTAGTGGTGTGTGTAGTACCTGGTGTAGTGGTATGGTGTAGTAGCCTGGTGTAGATGTGTGGTGTAGTAACCTGGTATAGTGGTGTGGTGTGGTGCCTGGTGTAGTGGTGTGGTGTAGTGGTATGGTGTAGTTGCCTCGTGTAGTACCCTGGTATGGTGGTGTGGTGTAGTACCCTGGTATAGTGGAGTGGTGTAGTAGCCTGGTGTGTAGTGTAGTACCCTGGTGTAGTGGTATGTTGTTGTAGCCTGGTGTAGTATAGTACCCTGGTGTAGTGGTGTGGTGTAGAAGCCTGGTGTGTAGTACCCTGGTATAGTGGTGTGGTTTAGTAGCCTGGTGTGGTGTATTGGTGTGGTGCCCTGGTGTAGTGGGTGTAGTAGCCAGGTGTGTGGTGTGGTGTAGTAACCTAGTATAGTGGTGTGGTGTGGTGCCCTGGTGTAGTGGTGTGGTTTAGTGGTATGGCGTAGTAGCCTCGTGTAGTACCCTGGTATAGTGGTGTGGTGTAGTAACCTGGTATTGTGTAGTACCCTGGTATAATGGTGTGGTGTAGTAGCCTGGTGTAGTAGTGTGGTGTAGTAGCCTAGTGTGGTGTAGTAGCCTAGTGTGGTGTAGTAGCCTGGTGTGGTGTAGTGGTCTGGTGTGTTGTAGTGGTCTGGTGTTGTGTAGTACCCTGGTATAGTGGTGTGGTGTAGTAGCCTGGTGTAGTATAGTATCCGTGTGTAGTGGTGTGGTGTAGTAGCCTAGTGTAGTGTAGTACCGTGGTGTAGTGGTGTGGTGTTGTAGCCTGGTGTGGTGTAGTAGCCTAGTGTAGTGTAGTACCGTGGTGTAGTGGTGTGGTGTAGTAGCCTGGTGTGGTGTAGTAGCCTGGTGTGTAGTGGTATGGTGTAGTACCCTGGTGTAGTGGTATGGTGTAGTACCCTGGTATAGTGGTGTGGTGTGGTACCCTGGTATAGTGGTGTGATGTGGTGTGGTGCCCTGGTGTAGTGGTGTGGTGTAGTAGCCTGGTGTGTAGTGGTGTGGTACCCTGGTGTAGTGGTATGGTGTAGTAGCCTGGTGTAGTGGTTTGTAGTTACCTGGTATAGTGGTGTGGTGTGTGGCGCCCTAGTGTAGTGGTGTGGTGTAGAGGTATGGTGTAGTAGCCTCGTGTAGTACCCTGGTATGGTCGTGTGGTGTAGTACCCTGGTATAGTGTAGTACCCTGGTATAGTGGTGTGGTGTAGTAACCTGGAGTAGTGTAGTATTCTGGTGTAGTGATGTGGTGTAGTAGCCTGGTGTGGTGTAGTGGTGTAGTGGTGTAGTACCCTGGTATAGTGGTGTAGTGTAGTACCCTCATGTAGTGGAGTGGTGTAGTAGCCTGGTATAGTGGTGTGGTGTAGTACCCTGGTATAGTGGTGTGGTGTAGTAGCCTGGTGTAGTGTAGTACCCTGGTGTAGCGGTGTGGTGTAGCGGTGTGGTGTAGTGGTGTGGTGTAGTAGCCTGGTGTAGTGTAGTAGCCTGGTGTAGTGGAGTGGTGTAGTAGCCAGGTATAGTGGTGTGGTGTAGTGTAGTACCCTGGTGTAATGGAGTGGTGTAGTAGCCTGGTGTAGTGTAGTAGCCTGGTGTAGTGTAGTACCCTGGTGTAGTGGAGTGGTGTAGTAGCCTGGTATAGTGGTGTGGTGTAGTGTAGTACCCTGGTGTAGTGGAGTGGTGTTGTAGCCTGGTTTTGTGGAGTGGTGTAGTAGCCTGGTATAGTGGTGTGGTGTGGTGTAGTGTAGTACCCTGGTGTAGTGGAGTGGTGTTGTAGCCTGGTGTAGTGGAGTGGTGTAGTAGCCTGGTGTGGTGTAGTGGGGTGTGTCATGTTCACAGAAAATGGTACCATCCGTTTTCTATGTGCGGCGGCTGGACGCCACTAGAGAAGGTAAACAGCACACAGGACGCCTGCCAAGCTTGGGAGCCATAGTCATGTAATCGTTTATTATTATTAAAGTCAGTAACCAAGAATGACTTTACATCAACCTTACTACCAAGAGTATCTCAGCTATACACAGACACCACACTGGCGACGAGGATGAACTGGGAACGCAGGTATTTTGTTCAACAAAACACAAGGAAGAAGCATACTGCCTCACGCGCCCAGAGAAGGAAGAAGCTGTCTGTGAGCACCATACCCGATGCTGTATGCAACCCCATGCTGTGTGCTGACTGTTGCTGTGTGCTGATCGTTGCTGTGTGCTGGCCGTTGCTGTGTGCTGGCCAATGCTGTGTGCTACCCAAGCTGTGCTGATTGTTGCTGTGTGAGAGGAATCTGCCGACGCTGTGTACGAAACGACGCTTTGATGCAGTGTACAAAACCCAATGTTTTGGTTTCGAAACGACGCTCCGTGCTACAAAATTCTTCACGCTGTGAACCAACTGCTGCCTACTGCTGCCAACTGCTGCCTACTGCTGACAACTGCTGCCTACTGCTGTACCAACTGCTGACAATTGCTGTACCAACTGCTAACAACTGCTGTGCTGCTGTGAGTAGGAGTAACAACACATGTACACAAGGGCTAGGTAAGAAATCAGTTGCTGCTGTGTTGTGCACTGTGAACTTTTGCATTAAAATGNGAATGCTCATTCATGCACCCACGGAAATGTCGAAACTGGTTAGGGAAAGGCAGATGTCGTTTTGATACAGAATGTAGATTTTTAACCCTAAGCTATGCAAACTCTCAGTTAATGAGAGGAAATGCTATGATCTTCATTGCCCTGATTTCCACGTCAGAGGTACACAGCGCGATATAAGGGAGGAAGTCCAATATAATAGCCCTGAAAATTTTTTAGAGGCAGGCAGAAACAGAGGGAGAAACAGACAGGCAGAAACGTGGCAGGATACGGATGGAGAGGGGGATACCCAAGACTGGACTCCGGATTGTCATCAAGCCCACACATACTACACCCCCCAACTACACAGAGACTACCACACTCCCCAGTATCACTTCCAAAACTGGACAAACCATTGCCACAACAACACACCCTGGGTCAGGGTAGAGAGGAGGAGAACTACCAAAACCTTCCAGAAGTGACACACATATGGACAATCATTCATATTTGCAAACATTCAAGGTTTAAAGCCAAAGTCAAGAAATAAATTAAGTTCATAAATGGCCTCCTATTAGAGTCAAACTCAATATTGGGGCATTCACGGAAACTCATACAAGATTACATGGATGGTGAAATCTGGATTCCAAATTATAATTTATATAGATGTGATAGAAAAACTAGGTCAAATGGAGGAGTAGGTCTGTATATTAAAGAGGACCTTATGCACAGAACTACTAAACTCAACTAATGAGGTGGTAGAGGTACTTGGAATTAAGGTAGAGAAACTAAACCTAATTATTATTCTAATATATAACCGCCAGATACAACGGTTGAGGAATTCACAGAGCAGATGCACAAAATAGAGAACATACTTGATAACCTAGCAAACCCAGCTCCAGATATTATCTTCCTTGGAGATTTCAATTTACCGAGTCTAAGATGGAGAATGGCAAACACAAATCATAGCAGGGAATGACCCGGGAATAACCAACCACAGGTCAGAGAACTTTTGAGATTCTGTGACAAATTCTCGCTCAATCAACAGATTACAGAACCAACTAGGAACGAAAACACACTAGACTTGTTATTCACAAACAATGATGAACTAATCAGAGACATACAATCTCAGATACTTCATACTCAGACCATAAGCTCATTGAAGTGCGAACTAGCATAAATAACGGTAGTAGTCTAAGAGACCCAACAAGCGAGAAGGAATATTCAATCAATTCAATTTCAACAATAAGAGGATCGACTGGGAAAAATAAATGTAGACCTTGCAACCATTCAATGGGAGACGGTCTTAAGCGACAAAACTTCCACACAGGGAATAGCTCAACTGACAACTGAAGCTTACAAGGTCTGCTTGAGGCACGTGCCTATGAGGAGGGGCAGAAAGAGGACCACTCTAGAAAGAGAACGCAGACGACTGTACAGGAGAAGGAAAAAAAAACGGAAATGCTTCGGCAGACCACAACTATCACAAGCAAGGAAAATAAGCCTAAGCAGGGAGATCGAAGAAATAGAACAAACGTTGAAGCGATCATATGAGTCTGAGGAAATGGAATTGGAGCAGAAGGCTATACAAGAGATAAGGAAAATCCTAAATATTTTTTCACATGCGCAAATCAAAATCCAAAACCTCGACCAGTATTGGACCATTAATTACAAATGAGGGTACGTACACAGAGGACGACAAAGAGATTAGTGAAATTCTAAGAAGCCAGTATGAGGCTATGTTTAGCACACCAATAAACAACATGAAAGTTGATGACTCAGACAGCTTCTTTATGAATGACATTCAAGCTGCAGATAATATAACGGATATTACCACAAACTCGGAAGACTTTGAAAGAGAAATTGACAATATGCCTATGCACTCAGCTCCTGGGCCTGACTCATGGAATTCATATTCATAAAGTAATGTAAAGTACCAGTAGCGAGAGCACTCAGCGTAATATGGAGAAAGAGCCTGGATACAGGGGAGATACCAGCAGCACTTAAATCTGCAGATATAGCTCCGTTGCACAAGGGGGGGAGTAAAGCCTTGGCAAAAATTTATAGGCCAGTTGCACTAACATCACACATAATAAAAGTGTTTGAAAGATTGATTAGGAATCAAATTTCTAGTTTTATGGAAAACAATGAATTGCACAACCCAGGACAACATGGATTTAGAGCGGGAAGATCCTGTCTGTCACAGTTACTCAACCACTATGACAAAATCACAGAAGCCCTCGAAGAAAAGCAAAATACTGATGTTGTATACACAGACTTTGCAAAGGCGTTCGACAAATGTGACCATGGGGTGATAGCTCACAAAATGAGGTCAATGGCAATAACTGGAAAAGTAGGACGCTGGATACTCAATTTCCTGTCGAACAGAACACAAAGAGTAACAGTCAATCAGATAAAATCGAGTCCAAGCGATGTTAAAAGCTCTGTACCTCAAGGTACAGTTCTTGCACCGCTACTGTTCCTTATTCTCATATCTGATATAGACAAAAATACACGTCACAGCTTCGTGCGTCCTTTGCAGATGACACAAAATCAGCATGAAAATTACCTCTGCTGAAGACATTGAAAAACTACAAGCAGATGGCAACAAAGTTTTCGATTGGGCAGCAGAAAATAACATGATGTTTAACAGTGATAAATTTCAGGTAAGGCAAAAATGAGGAGCTGAAACATAATACAGGGTACAAAACACAATCGAATCTTCCCAAAGTAGAAAAACAGCATGTCAAGGATTTGGGAATAATGATGTCAGACGATCTAACGTTTAGGGAGCATAACCAAGCAAATATTGTGTCAGCCAGAAAAATGATCGGATGGATTTCGAGAACTTTCAAATCCAGGGATCCCATCACAATGGGTGTACTCTTCAAGTCACTTGTGTTGTCCCGTCTCGATACTGCTCAGTACTCACTTCCCCCTTCAGAGCAGAGAGATTGCTGAAATAGAGGGAATACAGAGAACATATACGGCACGCATAGACGAGATAAAGCACCTAAATTATTGGGATCGTCTCAAAGCTCTCCAAATGTACTCCCTAGAAAGGAGACGAGAGAGATACCAAATAATATAAATGGAAAATACTGGAGGGCCAGGTCCCAAATCTGCACAGTAAAATAACAATGTACTGGAGTGAACGATATGGAAGAAAATGCAAGATTGATCCAGTGAAGGGCAGAGGTGCCATCGGCACAATCAGAGAGCACTGTATAAACATCAGAGGTCCGCGGTTGTTCAACGTCCTCCCAGCGACTATAAGAAATATTGCCGGAACAACCATGGACATCTTCAAGAGAAAACTGGACTGTTTTCTAAGAGAAGTTCCAACCAGCCGGTCTGTGGTGGGTATGTGGGCCTGCGGGCCGCTCCTAGCAACAGCCTGGTGGACTAAGCTCTCACAAGTCGAGCCTGGCCTCACGCCGGGCTTGGGGAGTAGAAGAACTCCCAGAACCCCATCAACCAGGTATCAACCAGGTAGTGTAGTACCCTGGTATAGTGGTGTGGTGTAGTAGCCTGGTGTGGTGTAGTACCCTGGTGTAGTGGTATGGTGTTGTTGCCTGGTGTGAGTATAGTACCCTGGTGTAGTGGTGTGGTGTAGAGCCTGTGTGTAGTACCCTGGTATAGTGGTGTGGTGTAGTAGCCTGGTGTGGTGTAGTACCCTGGTGTAGTGGTATGGTGTAGTAGTCTGGTTTAGTGGTGTGTAGTAACCTGGTATAGTGGTGTGGTGCCCTGGTTTAGTGGTGTAGTGTAGTGGTATGGTGTAGTAGCCTCGTGTAGTGGTGTGTAGTAACCTAGTATAGTGGTGTGGTGTAGTAACCTGGTATAGTGTAGTACCCTGGTGTAGTGGTGTGGTGTAGTAACCTGGAGTAGTGCAGTACCCTGGTGTAGTGGTGTGTAGTAGCCTGGTGTAGTGGTGTGGTGTAGTAGCCTGGTATATGGGTGTGGTGTAGTAGCCTTGTGTAGTGGTGTGGTGTAGGAGACTGGTGTAGTGGTGTGGTGTAGGAGCCTGGTGTAGTGGTGTGGTGTAGGAGCCTGGTGTGGGTGTGGTAGCCTGGTGTAGTGTAGTACCCTGGTGTAGTGGTGTGGTGTAGTGGTGTGGTGTAGTACCTGGTGTGTAGTGGTGTGGTGTAGTACCCTGGTGTAGTGGTGTGGTGTAGTAGCCTGGTATAGTGGTGTGGTGCCCTGGTATAGTGGTGTGATGTGGTGTGGTGCCCTGGTATAGTGGTGTGATGTGGTGTGGTGCCCTGGTGTGGTGTAGTAGCCTGGTGTGGTGTAGTACCCTTGTATAGTGGTGTGGGTGTAGTAGCCTGGGGTGTAGTGGTGTGGTGTAGTACCCTGGTGTAGTGTATGGTGTAGTAGCCTGGTGTAGATGTGTGGTGTAGTAACCTGGTATAGTGGTGTGGTTAGTAGCCTGGTGTGGTGCCCTGGTGTAGTGGTGTGTAGTAGCTGGTGTAGTGGTGTGGTGTAGTAGCCTGGTGTAGTGGTGTGTAGTAACCTGGTGTAGTGGTGTGGTGTAGTAGCCTGGTATAGTGGTGTAGTGTAGCCTGGTATAGTGGTGTGGTGTAGTAGCCTGGTATAGTGGCGTGGTGTAGTAATCTGGTATAGTGGTGTGGTGTAGTACCCTGGTATAGTGGTGTGGTAAAGTACCCTGGTACAGTGGTGTGGTGTAGTACCCTGGTATAGTGGTATGGTGTAGCAGCCTGGTATAGTGGTGTGGTGTAGTACCCTGGTATAGTGGCATGGTGTAGCAGCCTGGTATAGTGGTGTGGTGTAGTAACCTGGTATAGTGGTGTGGTGTAGTACCCTGTTATAGTGGTGTGGTGTAGTACCCTGGTATAGTGGTGTGGTGTAGTACCCTGGTATAGTGGTGTAGTGTAGTAGCCTGGTATGTGGTGTGTGTAGTAGCCTGGAATAGTGGTGTGGTGTAGTTTGGTATAGTGGCGTGGTATAGTAATGTGGTGTAGTAGCCTGGTATAGTTGTGTGGTGTAGTAGCCCGGTATAGTGGTGTGGTGTAGTAGCCTGGTATAGTGGTGTGGTGTAGTACCCTGGTGTAGTGTAGTAGCCTGGTATAGTGGTGTTGTGTAGTAGCCTGGTATAGTGGTGTTGTGTAGTAGCCTGGTATAGTGGTGTTGTGTAGTAGCCTGGTATAGTGGTATGGTGTAGTACCCTGGTATAGTGGTGTGGTGTAGCCTGGTATAGTGTGGTGTAGTAGCCTGGTATAGTGGTGTGGTGTAGTAGCCTGGTATAGTGGTGTGGTGTAGTACCCTGGTATAGTGGTGTGGTGTAGTAGCCTGATATAGTGGTATGGTGTAGTACCCTGGTATAGTGGTGTGGTGTAGCCTGGTATAGTGGTGTGGTGTAGTAGCCTGGTATAGTGGTGTGGTGTAGTAGCCTGGTATAGTGGCGTGGTGTAGTACCCTGGTATAGTGGTGTGGTGTACTACCCTGGTATAGTGGTGTGGTGTACTACCCTGGTATAGTGGTGTGGTGTAGTTGCATGGTGTAATAGCCTGGTATAGTGGTGTGGTGTAGTACCCTGGTGTAGTGGCATGGTGTAGTGTATTGGCATGGTGTAGTAGCCTGGTATAGTGGTGTGGTGTAGTAGCCTGGTGTAGTGGTGTAGTAACCTGGTATAGTGGTGTGGTGCCCTGGTGTAGTGGTGTGTAGTAGCCTGGTGTAGTGATGTGTAGTAGCCTGGTATAGTGGTGTGGTGTGGTGCCCTGGTGTAGTGGTGTGGTATAGTGGTGTGGTGTAGTAGCCTCGTGTAGTGGTGTGGTGTAGTAACCTGGTATAGTGGTGTGGTGTAGTAACCTGGTATAGTGTAGTACCCTGGTATAGTGGTGTGGTGTAGTAACCTGGTATAGTGTAGTACCCTGGTATAGTGTAGTACCCTGGTATAGTGGTGTGGTGTAGTAACCTGGAGTAGTGTAGTACCCTGGTGTAGTGTAGTAGCCTGGTGTAGTGTAGTACCCTGGTGTAGCGGTGTGGTGTAGTGGTGTGGTGTAGTAGCCTGGTGTAGTGGTGTGTAGTGGTGTGGTGTAGTAGCCTGGTATAGTGGTGTGGTGTAGTAACCTTGTGGTGTAGTAGCCTGGTATAGTGGCATTGTGTAGTACCCTGGTATAGTGGTATGGTGTAGCCTGGTATAGTGGTGTGGTGTAGTAGCCTGGTATAGTGGTGTGTTGTTGTTCCCTTGTAGTGGTGTTGTGTAGTACCCTGGTATAGTGGTGTGGTGTAGTACCCTGGTATTGTGGTGTGGTGTAGTACCCTGGTATAGTGGTGTGTTGTTGTTCCCTTGTAGTGGTGTGGTGTAGTAACCTGGTATAGTGGTGTGGTGTAGTACCCTGGTATAGTGGTGTGGTGTAGTACCCTGGTATAGTGGTGTGGTGTAGTACCCTGGTATAGTGGTGTGGTGTAGTACCCTGGTATAGTGGTGTGGTGTAGTACCCTGGTATAGTGGTGTGGTGTAACCTCGTAGTGTAGTACCCTGGTATAGTGGTGTGGTGTAACCTCGTAGTGGATAGTGTTAGAGAATTGTACATAGAAAAAGTATAAATGTAAAGTTGTGGCAGGAGGCATCACACTTGTGTTTACACCACAGCCACGAGGCCTACACAGTGTAGGGGACGTCCCTCAGTAACAGTATACTCCCTCAGTGATAATATACCAGCAATATATATTGTAATACGGGAAAGTGGATCTAGGATATAGTAATAGAGTAAGTGAATAACATTGCAAGCCAGAAGAAAGCAGAAATTCCCTTAGGGTATTACAGGCAAATAATCAGTGTATAAATCAAGTAACTGGCAACCGGTGGCATCCTTCCCCCGACCTGGGACAAACAACGGTCAACTATATGGTCCCCAAGGGAACCCTTTCTTCTCCACAAGGCGATAAGTACCCCCACATAAACTTGCCCAAATAAACATATGTAATATTATAAATATACTGTATGCATATTATATATACATACATATAATATTATAAATATTTGCATATAATATTATAACACCACAAACCCAACATGGAGGTGTGTGGAGGCTGCCTTAAGTCACTTCGGAAGACTGTTGTAGGCATTGTATGTAACATTTGTAACGTAAGATTTCACCTGAGTTGTACAGGATTACCTACACAATATGCAAACAGACAAAGGACCTACTGGATCTGTCAAAGTGACAGACAGATGTGGGAAAACATCACCAAACTAATGAATAACATTCCTGAAGTACACAGGCTACAATTCACACAAAAACTACCAGAAATATATGCAGAGTATATAAAGACAGCAACGAACTCTGAGCACAACCCAGGGACTGAGAATTTAGAGAGCCAAAGTGGCAATGTAGAAGGACATAGTGTCGAGGTACACAAAAATGAAGGCAGAATTGTAGAGCAAACTGGTGATATGAATAAGGAGGGAAAAAATGAGACGAATGAGAAAACAAATGAGAAAGACGAAAGCAAAAAGGAGAAAGATAAGGGCAATACCGAGAAAGAATGCAGAAATGAGAAAGTTGTAACAAAAAACGCAGAGGTAGCAAAGTCGTGCACGGGTACAAACAAGAATAATACAATCACAGTTGAAAATATTTGCAGGTATTATGCAAAAGGACAGTGCATATATGGGCCCAGAGGCACGGAATGCTCATTCATGCACCCACGGAAATGTCGAAACTGGTTAGGGAAAGGCAGATGTCGTTTTGATACAGAATGTAGATATTTTCACCCTAAGCTATGCAAACTCTCAGTTAATGAGAGGAAATGCTATGATCTTCATTGCCCTGATTTCCACGTCAGAGGTACACAGCGCTATATAAGAGAGGAAGTCCAATATAATAGCCCTGAAAATTTTTTAGAGGCAGGCAGAAACAGAGGGAGAAACAGACAGGCAGAAACGTGGCAGGAATACGGATGGAGAGGGGGAATACCCAAGACTGGACTACGGTTCGTCATCAAGCCCACACATACTACACCCCCCAACTACACAGAGACTACCACACTCCCCAGTATCACTTCCAAAACTGGACAAACCATTGCCACAACAACACACCCTGGGTCAGGGTAGAGAGGAGGGAGAACTACCAAAACCTTCCAGAAGTGACACACAATATGGACAATCATTCATATTTGCAAACATTCAAGGTTTAAAGCCAAAGTCAAGAAATAAAGTTAAGTTCATAAATGGCCTCCTATTAGAGTCAAACTCAATATTTGGGGCATTCACGGAAACTCATATAAAAGATTACATGGATGGTGAAATCTGGATTCCAAATTATAATTTATATAGATGTGATAGAAAAACTAGGTCAAATGGAGGAGTAGGTCTGTATATTAAAGAGGACCTGGTATGCACAGAACTACTAAACTCAACTAATGAGGTGGTAGAGGTACTTGGAATTAAGGTAGAGAAACTAAACCTAATTATTATTCTAATATATAAACCGCCAGATACAACGGTTGAGGAATTCACAGAGCAGATGCACAAAATAGAGAACATACTTGATAACCTAGCAAACCCAGCTCCAGATATTATCTTCCTTGGAGATTTCAATTTACCGAGTCTAAGATGGAGAATGGCAAACACAAATATCATAGCAGGGAATGACCCGGGAAATAACCAACCACAGGTCAGAGAACTTTTGAGATTCTGTGACAAATTCTCGCTCAATCAACAGATTACAGAACCAACTAGGAACGAAAACACACTAGACTTGATATTCACAAACAATGATGAACTAATCAGAGACATCACAATCTCAGATACTTCATACTCAGACCATAAGCTCATTGAAGTGCGAACTAGCATAAATAACGGTACTAGGTCTAAGAGACCCAACAAGCGAGAAGGAATATTCAATCAATTCAATTTCAACAATAAGAGGATCGACTGGGAAAAAATAAATGTAGACCTTGCAACCATTCAATGGGAGACGGTCTTAAGCGACAAAACTCCCACACAGGGAATAGCTCAACTGACAGCTGAAGCTTACAAGGTCTGCTTGAAGCACGTGCCTATGAGGAGGGGCAGAAAGAGGACCACTCTAGAAAGAGAACGCAGACGACTGTACAGGAGAAGGAAAAAAATAACGGAAATGCTTCGGCAGACACAACTATCACAAGCAAGGAAAATAAGCCTAAGCAGGGAGATCGAAGAAATAGAACAAACGTTGAAGCGATCATATGAGTCTGAGGAAATGGAATTGGAACAGAAAGCTATACAAGAGATAAGGAAAAATCCTAAATATTTTTTCACATACGCAAAATCAAAATCCAAAACCTCGACCAGTATTGGACCGTTAATTACAAATGAAGGTACGTACACAGAGGACGACAAAGAGATTAGTGAAATTCTAAGAAGCCAGTATGAGGCTATGTTTAGCACACCAATAAACAACATGAAAGTTGATGACCCAGACAGCTTCTTTATGAATGACATTCAAGCTGCAGATAATATAACGGATATTACCACAAACTCGGAAGACTTTGAAAGAGAAATTGACAATATGCCTATGCACTCAGCTCCTGGGCCTGACTCATGGAATTCAATATTCATAAAGAAATGTAAAGTACCAGTAGCGAGAGCACTCAGCGTAATATGGAGAAAGAGCCTGGATACAGGGGAGATACCAGCAGCACTTAAATCTGCAGATATAGCTCCGTTGCACAAGGGGGGGAGTAAAGCCTTGGCAAAAAATTATAGGCCAGTTGCACTAACATCACACATAATAAAAGTGTTTGAAAGAGTGATTAGGAATCAAATTTCTAGTTTTATGGAAAACAATGAATTGCACAACCCAGGACAACATGGATTTAGAGCGGGAAGATCCTGTCTGTCACAGTTACTCAACCACTATGACAAAATCACAGAAGCCCTAGAAGAAAAGCAAAATGCAGATGTTGTATACACAGACTTTGCAAAGGCGTTCGACAAATGTGACCATGGGGTGATAGCTCACAAAATGAGGTCAATGGGAATAACTGGAAAAGTAGGACGCTGGATACTCAATTTCCTGTCGAACAGAACACAAAGAGTAACAGTCAATCAGATAAAATCGAGTCCAAGCGATGTTAAAAGCTCTGTACCTCAAGGTACAGTCCTTGCACCGCTACTGTTCCTTATTCTCATATCTGATATAGACAAAAATACACGTCACAGCTTCGTGTCGTCCTTTGCAGATGACACAAAAATCAGCATGAAAATTACCTCTGCTGAAGACATTGAAAAACTACAAGCAGATGTCAACAAAGTTTTCGATTGGGCAGCAGAAAATAACATGATGTTTAACAGTGATAAATTTCAGGTACGGCAAAAATGAGGATCTGAAACATAATACAGGGTACAAAACACAATCGAATCTTCCCATAGTAGAAAAACAGCATGTCAAGGATTTGGGAATAATGATGTCAGACGATCTAACGTTTAGGGAGCATAACCAAGCAAATATTGCGTCAGCCAGAAAAATGATCGGATGGATTACGAGAACTTTCAAATCCAGGGATCCCATCACAATGGTTGTACTCTTCAAGTCACTTGTGTTGTCCCGTCTCGAGTACTGCTCAGTACTCACTTCCCCCTTCAGAGCAGGAGAGATTGCTGAAATAGAGGGAATACAGAGAACATATACGGCACGCATAGACGAGATAAAGCACCTAAATTATTGGAATCGTCTCAAAGCTCTCCAAATGTACTCCCTAGAAAGGAGACGAGAGAGATACCAAATAATATACACATGGAAAATACTGGAGGGCCAGGTCCCAAATCTGCACAGTAAAATAACAACGTACTGGAGTGAACGATATGGAAGAAAATGCAAGATTGATCCAGTGAAGGGCAGAGGTGCCATAGGCACAATCAGAGAGCACTGTATAAACATCAGAGGTCCGCGGTTGTTCAACGTCCTCCCAGCGACTATAAGAAATATTGCCGGAACAACCGTGGACATCTTCAAGAGAAAACTGGACTGTTTTCTAAGAGAAGTTCCAACCAGCCGGGCTGTGGTGGGTATGTGGGCCTGCGGGCCGCTCCAAGCAACAGCCTGGTGGACTAAGCTCTCACAAGTCGAGCCTGGCCTCACGCCGGGCTTGGGGAGTAGAAGAACTCCCAGAACCCCATCAACCAGGTATCAACCAGGTAGTGTAGTACCCTGGTATAGTGGTGTGGTGTAGTAGCCTGGTGTGGTGTAGTACCCTGGTGTAGTGGTATGGTGTTGTTGCCTGGTGTAGTATAGTACCCTGGTGTAGTGGTGTGGTGTAGAAGCCTGGTGTGTAGTACCCTGGTATAGTGGTGTGGTGTAGTAGCCTGGTGTGGTGTAGTACCCTGGTGTAGTGGTATGGTGTAGTAGTCTGGTTTAGTGGTGTGTAGTAACCTGGTATAGTGGTGTGGTGCCCTGGTTTAGTGGTGTAGTGTAGTGGTATGGTGTAGTAGCCTCGTGTAGTGGTGTGTAGTAACCTAGTATAGTGGTGTGGTGTAGTAACCTGGTATAGTGTAGTACCCTGGTGTAGTGGTGTGGTGTAGTAACCTGGAGTAGTGCAGTACCCTGGTGTAGTGGTGTGTAGTAGCCTGGTGTAGTGGTGTGGTGTAGTAGCCTGGTATAGTGGTGTGGTGTAGTAGCCTTGTGTAGTGGTGTGGTGTAGGAGACTGGTGTAGTGGTGTGGTGTAGGAGCCTGGTGTAGTGGTGTGGTGTAGGAGCCTGGTGTGGTGTGGTAGCCTGGTGTAGTGTAGTACCCTGGTGTAGTGGTGTGGTGTAGTGGTGTGGTGTAGTAGCCTGGTGTGTAGTGGTGTGGTGTAGTACCCTGGTGTAGTGGTGTGGTGTAGTAGCCTGGTATAGTGGTGTGGTGCCCTGGTATAGTGGTGTGATGTGGTGTGGTGCCCTGGTATAGTGGTGTGATGTGGTGTGGTGCCCTGGTGTGGTGTAGTAGCCTGGTGTGGTGTAGTACCCTGGTATAGTGGTGTGGTGTAGTAGCCTGTGTGTAGTGGTGTGGTGTAGTACCCTGGTGTAGTGGTATGGTGTAGTAGCCTGGTGTAGATGTGTGGTGTAGTAACCTGGTATAGTGGTGTGGTTTAGTAGCCTGGTGTGGTGCCCTGGTGTAGTGTGTGTAGTAGCCTGGTGTAGTGGTGTGGTGTAGTAACCTAGTATAGTGGTGTGGTGTGGTGCCCTGGTGTAGTGGTGTGGTTTAGTGGTATGGCATAGTAGCTCGTGTAGTACCCTGGATAGTGGTGTGGTGTAGTAACCTGGTATTGTGTAGCACCCTGGTATAATGGTGTGGTGTAGTAGCCTGGTGTAGTAGTGTGGTGTAGTAGCCTAGTGTGGTGTAGTAGCTGGTGTGGTGTAGTGGTCTGGTTTGTTGTAGTGGTCTGGTGTGGTGTAGTACCCTGGTATAGTGGTGTGGTGTAGTAGCCTGGTGTAGTGTAGTACTCGTGTGTAGCGGTGTGGTGTAGTAGCCTAGTGTAGTGTAGTACCGTGGTGTAATGGTGTGGTGTTCTAGCCTGGTGTGGTGTAGTAGCGTGGTGTGTAGTGGTATGGTGTAGTACCCTGGTGTAGTGGTGTGGTGTAGTACCCTGGTATAGTGGTGTGTATGGTGCCCTGTATAGTGGTGTGATGTGGTGTGGTACCCTGGTGTAGTGGTGTGGTGTAGTAGCCTGGTGTAGTGGTGTGTAGTTACCTGTATAGTGGTGTGGTGTGTGGTGCCTAGTGTAGTGGTGTGGTGTAGAGGTATGGTGTAGTAGCCTCGTGTAGTACCCTGGTATGGTCGTGTGGTGTAGTACCCTGGTATAGTGTAGTACCCTGGTATAGTGGTGTGGTGTAGTAACTGGAGTAGTGTAGTACCCTGGTGTAGTGATGTGGTGTAGTAGCCTGGTGGGGTGTAGTGGTGTAGTACCCTGGTATAGTGGTGTAGGTAGTACCCTCGTGTAGTGGAGTGGTGTAGTAGCCTGGTATAGTGGTGTGGTGTAGTACCCTGTATAGTGGTGTGGTGTAGTAGCCTGGTGTGTGTAGTACCCTGGGTGTAGCGGTGTGGTGTAGCGGTGTGGTGTAGTGGTGTGGTGTAGTAGCCTGGTGTAGTGTAGTACCCTGGTGTAGTGGAGTGGTGAAGTAGCCTGGTATAGTGGTGTGGTGTAGTGTAGTACCCTGGTGTAGTGGAGTGGTGTTGTAGCCTGGTGTAGTGGAGTGGTGTAGTACCTGGTGTGGTGTAGTGGGGTGTAGCAGCAGCGACCACATGTTCACAGGACAAGGCCCAATGGCAGACTGCAGGGGCCTCTTGGATAGTGGCGGTGTTCGAAATCTCAAACTATTCTCAACATTATAACATCTGAATTCAGAAATATTTCCATCAATTTTAGTTTTTAAACACCGTAATAATATTAATCCATTGACATGTCTTATTTCCTTGCTGCATATTTACGACATTTTTTTTATATATACAACATTTCGTTTCATAATTTGAAAAACTCTCGCGAGTGTTCGGACACGGTCACCCACCGTGACGACCGTTAAGTCCTGACTAAACTGCCCTCCTATCCCTTACCCTCCAACACCCCACACGACCCTCCAACACCCCACACTACCCTCCAACACCCCACACTACCCTCCAACACCCCACACTACCCTCCAACACCCCACACTACCCTCCAACACCCCACACGACCCTCCACCACCCCACACTACTCTCCACCACCCCACACTACACTCCACCACCCCACACTTCCCTCCACCACCCCACATACCCTCCACCACCCCACACTTCCCTCCACCACCCCACACTTCCCTCCACCACCCCACACTTCCCTCCACCACCCCACACTTCCCACACTACCCTCCACCACCCCACACTACCCTCCACCACTCCACACTTCCCTCCACCACTCCACACTTCCCTCCACCACCCCACACTTCCTCCACCACCCCACACTACCCTCCACCACCCACACTACCCTCCACCACTCCACACTTCCTCCACCACCCCACATTTCCCTCGTGATTTAGTTCAGTATGCGGTTAAAGAAAAAACAGCATACCAATGTTATATCACAGAAAACGAATTTATAAACTGATGTATTTTTCTTATAATATGGAAATGCATTCATATAACAATATGAATAGCCAAATTTCTGTGAATCCCCTACCATGTTGGAATCTGTGGAAATGAATGAGGAAATGTGCTGGCTGCTGAAGGCGCTGAAGGAAACCATATTAGTTTCATTTGGATACAAATGTCTATCGAGATTCAGAGTGGAAACAATTACAGATGAGCATGTAGAGGAGTTTAAGAATCTGCGGTGAGAGTAATGGACACAGCCTTGACAACTATACTTTAGAGAATGTAATCTAAGAGTATTAGAAATATGTGTTAAAATAATAAACCCTACAATGTTTGAGTTAGGGAAAACACCATTTGTCATATAGATACTGTTCTTAAAGATTCCCCCATTTTGCACCAGCAAGATAACATAAGATTTTAAGGGTTGACAATGTTAATCTTCTTGTTGATAAACTGTGCACTTGAGACATAGTTAATAAGAACACGCTAATATACAAGACAACAAAACGTGTTTTCAGATTCTTTTCACACCACTTTCCAGCAACTTTTACAATTTATATAAATTATTTAGGGAATAATACATAAATTTTATATTTAAACATGATAATAGTGTTTAGTGGAATGCATAGGAGTCAA
>WNGS01169189.1:88602-108701 GCA_020271785.1 Procambarus virginalis
CTTGAGCGTCCCCAAAACGGAGCTCCATGGAAGGTCACCACAACGGTGCACCATGGAGGGTCACCACAACGGTACACCCTGGAGCGTCACCACAACGGTGCACAACAGAGCATCATCACAACGGTGCAGCATGGAGCGTCACCATAACGATGGACCATATAGCGTCACCACAACGGTGCACCCTGGAATCACCACAACGGTGCACCCTGGAGAGTCACCACAACGGTGCACCCTGGAGTCACCATATCGGTGCACCATTGAGTGTCACCACAACGGTGCATCCATTGAGGGTCACCACAACGGTGCACCATGGAGCGTCACCATAACTGTGCACTCTGGAGGGTCATCACAACGGTGTACCCTGGAGCATCACCATAACGGTGCACAATGGAGGGTCATCACAACGGTGCACCATGGAGGGTCACCATAACGGTGCACCATGGAGCGTCATCACTACGGTGCACCATGGAACGTCACCACAACAGTGCACCCTGGGGCGTCACCACAACGGTGCACCATCGAGGGTCATCACAACGGTGCACCATGGAGGTTCACCACAATGGTGCACCCTGGAGGGTCACCAACACGGTGCACCCTGGAGCGTCACCACAACGGTGCACCATGGAGCGTCATCACAACAGTGCACCATGGACCGTCACCACAACGGTGCACCCTGGAGGGTCATCTCAACGGTGCACCATGGAGTGTCATCACAACGGTGCACCCTGGAGGGTCACCACAGCGGTGCACTATGGAGGGTCACCACAACGGTGCACCCTGGAGCATCATCACAACAGTGCACCATGGAGCGTCACAACAACGTTGCACCATGGAGGGTCACCACAACGGTGCACCATGGAGGGTCACCACAACGGTGCACCCTGGAGCGTCATCACAACGGTGTACCATGGAGCGTCACCACAACGGTGCACCATGGAGGGTCACCATAACAGTGCACCATGGAGCGTCATCACAACGGTGCACCATGGAGGGTCACTACAACGGTGCACCATGGAGCGTCAGCATAACGGTGCACAATGGAGGGTCATCACAACAGTGTACCATGGATGGTCACCACAACTGAGTACCATGGAGGGTCACCACAACGGTTTTCCCTGGAGGGTCAACATAATGGTGCACCCTGGAGCGTCACCACAACAGTGCACCATGGAGCGTCACCATAACGGTGCACCATGGTGGGTCACCACAACGGTGCACCCTGGAGGGTCATGACAACTGTGTAGCATGGAGGGTCATCACAACGGTGCACCATGGAGGGTCACCATAACGGTGCACCATGGAGGGTCACTTCAACGGTGCACCATGGAGCGTCACCACAACGGTGCACCATGGAGGGTCACCACAACGGTGCACTATGGAGTGTCACCACAACGGTGCACCATGGAGCATCACCATAACGGTGCACCATGGAGCGTCACCACAATGGTGCTCCCTGGAGGGTCTCTACAACGGTGCACTATGGAGCGTCACCATAACGGTGCACCCTGGAGGGTCACCACAACGGTGCACCCTGGAGAGTCATCACAACAGTGCACCATGGAGGGTCACTACAACGGTGCACCATGGAGCATCACGACACCGGTGCACCATGGAGCGTCATGACAACGGTGCACCGTGGAGCATCATGACAACGTTGCACCATGGAGCGTCACGACAAAGGTGCACCATGGAGCGTCACGACAACGGTGCACCATGGAGCGTCACGACAACGGTGCACCATGGAGCGTCACGACAACTGTGCACCATGGAGCGTCACGACAACGGTGCACCTTGGTGGGTCACCACCCAGCAAACAATTTAAGGTTGCCACAACATATCTGGAAAGTGTCTGAAAGAATTGGAAACGTTTGTTTATCGTATCAGATACGATATTTTGTGTTGAATTAAATAGGTTTCCAAAACTTATAACCAAAGCCTACGTATCTAACACTAATCAGAAACATTGTGACGCCTTTTGTACCCTAATTTGAAACGTTGTGACGTCTTTTGTACCCTATTTTAAATCTTTGTGACACCTTTTGTACCTAATTTGAAACTGTGACCCCTTTTATAAAGTGTTTCAAGTTAAAATGCACCAGGCTACTACACTACGCTACTACAAATAAAGCATCATAAGATAGATGGGTTCATCATTATTTATTCATTTATCATTTGTAGTAGCGTAGTGTAGTAGCCTGGTGCAGTGGCCTGGTGTAGTAGCCTGGTGTAGTGGTGTGGTGTAGTAGCCTGGTGTAGTGGCCTGGTGTAATAGCGTGTAGTAGCCTGGTGTAGTGGTGTGGTGTAGTAGCCTGGTATAGTGGTGTGGTGTAGTAGCCTGGTGTAGTGGTGTGGTGTAGTAGCCTGGTGTAGTGGTGTGGTGTAGTAGCCTGGTGTAGTGGCCTGGTGTAATAGCGTGTAGTAGCCTGGTATAGTGGTGTGGTGTAGTAGCCTGGTGTAGTAGCCTGGTGTAGTTGTGTGGTGTAGTAGCCTGGTGTAATAGCGTATAGTAGCCTGGTGTAGTGGTGTGGTGTAGTAGCCTGGTATAGTGGTGTGGTGTAGTAGCCTGGTGTAGTAGCCTGGTGTAGTGGTGTGTAGCAACCTGGTGTAGTGGTGTGGTGTAGTAGCCTGGTATAGTGGTGTGGTGTAGTACCCTGGTATTGTGGTGTAGTACCCTGGTATAGTGGTGTGGTGTAGTAGCCTGGTGTAGTGGTGTGGTGTAGTACCCTAGTGTAGTGGTGTGGTGTAGTAGCCTGGTATAGTGGTGTTATATGTAACCTGGTATAGTGGTGTGGTGTAACCCCTGGTATAGTGGTGTGGTGTAGTAACCTGGTATAGTGGTGTTATATGTAACCTGGTATAGTGGTGTGATATAGTACCCTGGTGTAGTAGTGTGGTGTAGCCGGTATAGTGGTGTGGTGTAGTAGCCTGGTATAGTGGTGTGGTGTAGTACCCTGATGTAGCGGTGTGTAGTAGCCTGGTATAGTGGTGTGGTGTAGTAGCCTGGTGTAGTGGTGTGTAGTAGCCTGGTGTAGTGGTGTGGTGTAGTAGCCTTGTATAGTGGTGTGGTGTAGTAGCCTGGTGGTGTGGTGTAGCCTGGTATAGTGGTTGGTGTAGTAGCCTGGTGGTGTGGTGTAGTAGCCTGGTATAGTGGTATGGTGTAGTACCCTGGTATAGTGGGGTGGTGTACTACCCTGGTATAGTGGTGTGGTGTACTACCCTGGTATAGTGGTGTGGTGTAGTGGCATGGTGTAGTAGCCTGGTATAGTGGCGTGGTGTAGTACCCTGGTGTAGTGGCATGGTGTAGTAGCCTGGTATAGTGGTGTGGTGTAGTAGCCTGGTGTAGTGGTGTGGTGTAGGAGCCTGATGAAGTGGCATGGTGTAGTAGCCTGGTGTGGTGTAGTAACTTGGTAATGTGGTGTGGTGCAGTAGCCTAGTATAGTGGTGTGGTGTAGTAACCTTGTGGTGTAGTAGCCTGGTATAGTGGCATTGTGTAGTACCCTGGTATAGTGGTATGGTGTAGCCTGGTATAGTGGTGTGGTGTAGTAGCCTGGTATAGTGGTGTATTGTTGTTCCCTTGTAGTGGTGTGGTGTAGTTGCCTGGTATAGTGGTGTGGTGTAGTACCCTGGTATAGTGGTGTGGTGTAGTACCCTGGTATAGTGGTGTGGTGTAACCTGGTAGTGTAGTACCGTGGTATAGTGGTGTGGTGTAGTACCCTGGTATAGTGGTGTGGTGTAACCTGGTAGTGTAGTACCGTGGTATAGTGGTGTGGTGTGGTGTAGTGGTGTGGTGTAGTACCCTGGTGTAGTGGTATGGTGTTGTAGCCCGGTGTAGTATAGTACCCTGGTGTAGTGGTTTGGTGTAGAAGCCTAGTGTGGTGTAGTGGTGTGATGTAGTGGTGTGCAGTACCCTGGTATAGTGGTGTGTTGTAGTAGCCTGGTGTGGTGTAGTGGTGTGATGTAGTGGTGTGTAGTACCCTGGTGTAGTGGTATGGTGCAGCAGCCTTGTGTAGTGGTGTGTGTAGTAGTAACCTGGTATAGTGGTGTGGTGTGGTGCCCTGGTGTAGTGGTGTGTAGTAGCCTGGTGTAGTGGTGTGGTGTAGTAACCTAGTATAGTGGTGTGGTGTGGTGCCCTGGTGTAGTGGTGTGGTGTAGTGGTATGGTGTAGTAGCCTCGTGTAGGGGTGGTGTAGTACCCTGGTTTAGTGGTGTGGTGTAGTAACCTGGTATAGTGTAGTACCCTGGTATAATAGTGTGGTGTAGTAGCCTGGTGTAGTGTAGTACCCTGGTGTAGTGGGTGGTGTAGTAGCCTAGTGTGGTGTAGTAGCCTGGTGTGGGTAGTACCTGGTATAGTGGTGTGGTGTAGTACCCTGGTATAGTGGTGTGGTGTAGTAGCCTGGTGTAGTTTGTACCCTGGTGTAGTGGTGTGGTGTAGTAGCCTGGTGTGGTGTAGTACCCTGGTATAGTGGTGTGGTGTAGTAGCCTGGTGTGGTGTAGTACCTGGTATAGTGGGTGTGGTGTAGTAGCCTGTGTAGTGGTATGGTGTAGTAGCCTGGTGTAGTGGTGTGGTGTAGTAACCTGGTATAGTGGTGTGGTGTAGTAGCCTGGTGTAGTGGTGTGGTGTAGTACCTGGTATAGTGGTGTGGTGTAGTAGCCTGCTGTAGTGGTGTGGTGTAGTAACCTGGTATAGTGGTGTGGTGTGGTGCCCTTGTTTAGTGGTGTGGTGTAGTGTTATGGTGTAGTAGCCTCGTGTAGTGGTGTGGTGTAGAAGCCTTGTACAGTGGTGTGGTGTATTAGCTGGTATAGTGGTGTGGTGTAGTAGCCTGGTGTAGTGGTGTGGTGTAGTAGCCTGGTGTGGTGTAGTAACTTGGTAATGTGGTGTGGTGTATTAGCCTGGTATAGTGGTGTTATGTAGTAGCCTGGTGTAGTAGCCTGGTGTAGTGGCATGGTGTAGTAGCCTGGTGTAGTGGCATGGTGTAGTAGCCTGGTATAGTGGTGTGTGTGTAGTAGCCTGGTGTAGTGGTGTGGTGTAGGAGCCTGATGTAGTGGCATGGTGTAGTAGCCTGGTGTGGTGTAGTAACTTGGTAATGTGGTGTGGTGTAGTAGTCTAGTATAGTGGTGTGGTGTAGTAACCTTGTGGTGTAGTAGCCTGGTATAGTGGCATTGTGTAGTACCCTGGTATAGTGGTATGGTGTAGCCTGGTATAGTGGTGTGGTGTAGTAGCCTGGTATAGTGGTGTGTTGTTGTTCCCTTGTAGTGGTGTGGTGTAGTTGCCTGGTATAGTGGTGTGTTGTAGTACCCTGGTATAGTGGTGTGGTGTAGTACCCTGGTACAGTGGTGTGGTGTTGTACCCTGGTATATTGGTGTGGTGTAACCTGGTAGTGTAGTACCCTGGTATAGAGGTGTGGTGTAGTAGCTTGTTGTGGTGTAGTGGTGTGGTGTAGTACCCTGGTGTAGTGGTATGGTGTTGTAGCCTGGTGTAGTATAGTACCCTGGTGTAGTGGTGTTGTGGTAAAAACTGCAGGCAGTATATCTCCTTTTTTTAATTGACTTCAATAAAATAAAATTTATCTTATTTTTCTTAATAAGTAAGAAATTGATTGAGTGGACTGTATGTACTTGTTAAAACTGCCTGAAATTAATCTCACATAAATTGGAGGGACAATGTGTAGCTTAAACCACTTTGAGATGGCTCCTTCTTAAACTACCAATTGTTTACCTAACTTAATTTATTGTAATATTTTATCATACCACATATAGTGGTCTAATCTACTATTATTTCAATAATTATTACTAGTTATGAATACTACTACTACAATATAACAAAGGGCTTAGCTGAAATGGTTGTAAGGGCCCTGCTAAGGCTGTGTCATGGTAGCATCAAATGGGTGTGGCTGTGTGCCTCATGGTGTTGCAATGTAATGGCGGCTGTGGAGGCCTACAAGGCTGGCAAAACAGCTAGGTACATGTGCAAAGTTCTACTCTCTGCTCAGCTACTTGCTGCTCCAAGTCACAAATTTACCTGTTTCGGATACAAGGATTAGTACATTTCCCTAAACATATCAAGTACAGGTATAACATGTATGTGAGGGCTGTAAAATGGGCTACNTGGTGCACTGTTGTGGTGACGCTCCGTGGTGCACCATTGTGGTGACGCTCCATGGTGCACCGTTGTGGTGACGCTCCATTGTGCACCGTTGTGGTGACGCTCCATGGTGCACCGTTGGTGACTCTCCATGTGCACCGTAGTAGTAGTGATGACGGTCTATGACCCTTTTTTTCTGAGAAAATGGTCCATCGACCGTCATGGTTTTCAGGTAAAATTGAGCAGTCCCAGATTGGAATTACTGAATTCTTTGAGGAAATAATTTCTGAGATGATAGAAGTTCGTTAAGTGTTCTTATGATGAAATAAGTTCAAAGAAGTTGTTAAGAGTTCTTATGGGAGAAATTCAAAAATCCCGTTTAGCGCTTTGGGTGTTTTCAGGCGCAATTTGGGCAGTCACTTATTTGGAATTATGGAATTCCTTTGAAAGAAAATATTTCTGAGATTTTGAAGTTCGTTAATAGCTCTTATGAGGAAATAAGTAGAAAATCTTATAGAAAAATTCAGGAAAAAAATCAACTTTAGGACACAGCATTTCCACGTAAACTCTACGGACATATTTTGCCAGTTTTCAACACCTTGTTTGTTGTTTGTTGTTTTGTTAAGGAAACAGACATCCTAGTCAGGACATTAAGTTTTATATCCATTTAGGCTGTTTCACCCGTAAAAGACCAAAATTGAACAGAGTCCAGTTATAGACACAAATTATTCAGAGACCAGTTTAAGCTCAAATTTCATCAGAGTTCAGTTTATGCCTGAAATAATCAGAGTCCGGTTGTAGACATAATTTCATCAGAGTCCAGTGTATGCCTGAAAATAATCTGAGTCAAGTTTTACCCTGGAAATTAACAGAGTCCAATTAACAACAGAAATTTGTCAGAGTTCAGTTTAAGCTCAAATTTCACCAGAGTCCAGTTGTAGACAAATTATTTCAGAGTCCTGTCATCTACGAAAAATTCGTCAGAGTCCACTTTGTCCCTGAAATATTCAGAGTCCACTCTGTGAGGCAAAATTCGTCAGAGTCCAGTAAAGGCCAAAAATTCGTCAGATTTTCAGTCGGTCCAGTTCATGATCGAAATTAATGAAGTCCAATTGAAGACCAAAATTTGTTAGAGACCATATTTTCGCTGCTAATAGCCCAATTTTAGCCTAATTTTAAACAGTCATATTTCAGACTAGTACATAAGATCCAAACAAATACCAAGTTCTAGCTCCTGTCCTCAGCTTTTGTTCCCTCTCGTATCTTTGTTAATACCTATTCAATTTCCCTGAAATTTAAACCCGCTGTATTTCAGACACAGTAAACAAGATCATGTCAGTTACTGAGCTCCAGCTCATGTCCCCCATCTTAGTTCATTTGTACAAGTTCTTTAGTAACAGACTAATTTTCCCTGAAATTTGTAACTGCGGAATTTTTTCAGACATAGTAAAATAGTTCCGAACAATTACCAAACTCTAGCTCACGTCCGCTGCCTTAGTTCATTTGTACATGTTCTTTATTATCAGATCAATTCCCTGAAAATTAAGATCACTATATTTCTAACGTAGTAAAATTAATCAAGACATTAACCGAGTTTCAGCTCATGTCCTCCACCGTAGTTCAAAGTTCATCAAATTATTTCAGATCAAGTCCCTCTCCAGTCTATCAAAGTAAACATCATGGCCTTTAATACCCTTGTTGTACTCAGCTCTGTAATATTCACACGGTCATATAACACCTTACCTTCAATACCTTTTGTTTACCCAAGTAAGCAATAATCACACGGTCAAAAATCTCACCTTACCCTTTCCCTCTCTTACCTTCTCATCCTCAACTTATCCAAACCTTCAATAATCGTACTGTATTTGCATATTTTCTCTACATTCACTGTGTTCTTCGTATTCTCATCCATGTTTTCCATGTTCACTCCATGTTCTTCAAATTTTCACATCCCATTCAGTTCATATTTTTTCACCAGTTTTCTCCATTTTTCTCTGTTTTTGCCATTTTTCCCATATGTTCACTGTGTTCTTTGTTATGTTTTCATGTACATCATATGTTCTCTGTAACACTTTTATACTCAATATTCATGTTCTCAATGTTCTTAGCATATTTCTTCACATATTCACTGTTCATTCTTTGTATTCTCTATGTTCCTAATCATGTTTTCATGTTCTCTGTAAGTTCATATTCCCAGCATGTTCTCTGTATTCATCAACTTTTCTTACATGTTCACTGTGTTCATGTTCCCCATATGTTCTCTGTGTTCATTCCCTTACATGTTATTTAACGTTCCTTAACTAAAATCTTTCCCCAATTAACTAAAACATGGTCATTTTTCTTCCTTTTTTAACTAAAAGTAATCGTCAATCAACTGGAAATATTCAGGATTAACCTTATTCAATATTGTTCTTAACTAAAATAACCTTGCACTTCGTTAAAATAGTCAAATGTAACTTCTTTCAGCACTTTCTTTACAGCCGTTATGTTTCGTCAAGTAAAAAAAAAAGCTAAAGACATCTTTCATCGCTGTTGTTAACTGACATTATACTTTGCGGAGCACAAAAAATAGTCTCCGTCATCATATTTTCTTGTCTTTCCTCAACTAAAAAGTAGTCATATTCATCACTGTTCCTAACTAAATTATGTGTCGTTAAGTAAGAAAAATAGTTAATGTAACTTCGTTCCACACTTTCGTAACTAACAATATACTTCAATGAGTAAGAAATATAGTCAGAGACACTCTTCGTGGCATCAAAGACTTCCTCAAAGACATCAAAGTTGCACTCAAAGACCTCCTTTGAGACATCAAAACATCCTTAAGACTTCAAAGACATCCTTTAAGACATCAAAGACACTTATCGAGACATCAAGACACTCTCAATCACACCAAAGGTACTCTTCGAGACATCAAAGGTAATCTCTAACTCACTCTCGTTCATCAAAAGTGGTTTTCAAAGACATCAAAGTTATTCTCAGAGTTATCCAAAGATATTCTCATGTCTACAAAAGTTATTCTGAGCTATCAAAAGTTAATCTCAGACATCTTCGTCCATAAAAGTATTCTCAAAGACATCTAAAGTTGTTCTCTAAGACATCAAAATCATTCTCAGAGTCATCAAAAGTTAATCTCAGACATCTTCGTCCGTAAGTTATTCTCAGAGACATCTAAAGTTGTTCTCTAAGACATCAAAGTCATTCTCAGAGTTATCAAAATTTATTCTCAGTCATCAAAGCTAATTTCTAAGTCACTTTCTTTCATCAAAGTTATTCTCTAAGTCATAAAAGTTATTCCCAGAGACATTAAAATTAATCTCTGTCATCAAAAAGTTAATCTCAGTCATCAAATGCTATTCTCTAAGTAACCTTTCGTTCATCTGAGAAGTTTTCTAAGACATCTTCGTTCATCAAAGTCATTCTCTAAGTCTTCAAAGTTGTTCTCAAAGTCATCAAAGTTAATCTCTAAGTCACCTTCGTTCACCCGTGAAACTTTCCATACATCTTTGTTCATAAAGTTATTCTCAGAGACATCAAAGGTACTCTCACGTCCTCAAAGTTAATCTCTAAGTCGTGAAAGTTAATCTCTAAGTCGTCAAAGTTAATCGCAGAGCTAACAAAAGTTGTGCTCTAAGTCATAAAAGTTATTCTCAGAGCTAGCAAAAGTTATTTCAATGCCATCAAAGGTAATCTCTAACTCATCTTCGTTCACCAAAAGTTGTTCTCCAAAACACCTTCGTTCATCAAAGAAACTCTCCTTCTTCCAACAAGTTATACTTTAAGACATCAATGTTGTTCTCTAAGACATCTTCAGGCATAAAATTTCTCTCCAAAATGTAACTAGTTCAGCTTTTCATATCAAACTTGCACTTCTGTTAAAATAAATTTTCTTAGCTACTTTACCTTTAAAACTGTTCTCTGTACAACACTGCTTAAACTCACCTAACCTATCCTCCCCACCCAATGTTACTTACCTAACATAATTTTTCTAAACCTAACTTAGCTTACCCAAACCTAACTTACCTAACCTAACTTAACCTATCCTAACTTAGCCTAACCTAACCTAACTAAGCTAACTTACCTTACCTTACCTTACCTAACTTAACCTAACTAACCTAACTTAACCTGCTTAACCTAACCTAACTTAACCTAACCTATCATAGCTTGCATAACTTAACTTACATAACCTAGCCTAACTTAACTTGCATAACCTAACCGAACGTAATGTAACTTAACTTAACTTGCCTAACCTAACCTAACCTAACTTAACTATCCTAACCTAACCTAACTTTACCTATCCTAACTTAACGTAACCTTACCTAACTTAGTCTAACATAACATAACCTAACTTACATAACCTATCCTAACTTAACCTAACCTAGCTAACATATCCTTACCTAACTTAACTTAACTTGTATAACCTAACCTAATGTAACCTAACTTAATTTGCATAACCCAACTTAACTTGCATAACCTAACCTAATGTAACCTAACTTAATTTGCTTAACCTAACTTAACTTGCATAACCTACCCTAACTTACCTTACCTAACTTAACCTAACCAACTTAACCTAACCTAACCTAACTTGCATAACCTAACTTAACGTGACCTAACTTAACCTAACCTAACTTAACTTTCATAACCTAACCTAATGTAACCTAACTTAATTTGCATAACCTAACCTAACTTGCATAACCTAACCTAACTTATGTTGCATAACCTAACTTACATAATTATTCCTGCTTGCCTTTTGTGTTTCGTCAATGTCTCATATTCATTTGTTCGTTTCAAGGGTAAATTTCTCAAATGGTCATTTATGCATTTCAAGTGCTATTTGTTAAAGACTGGGTGTTTAAGCATTTCAAGGGATTTTGTATGGGCTTGAAATATATATCCCTTGAAACTCGTTTCAAGGGATAATTTCTCAAATGATCATTTTTGCATTTCAAGGGTTATTTTTTAAAGTTCATCAAGTTGCTCAAATACATCAAAACACAATAAACTACATCTGAAAGGTTAGGTTAAAGGGTTGTAGAATAAGAACATATGATAAAATCTAATAAATACACTAAGATCACAAGAGGTTAGGTTAAAGGGTGGAAAAATAAAAACATGATAAAAACCTAATAAATGCACTAAGATCAAAAGAGGTTAGGTTAAGGGGTGGAAGAATAAGAACAATTATAACAAACATAATAAATACAACTTATGAGCAACTTGATGAACTTTAAAAAATAACCCTTGAAATGCAAAAATGACCATTTGAGAAATTATCCCTTGAAACGAGTAAATGCCCATATATAACAAAAATCCCATGAAATGCTTAAACACCCAATCTTTAACAAATAGCACTTGAAATGCATAAATGACCATTTGAGAAATTTACCCTTGAAACGAACAAATGAATATGAGACATTGACAAAACACAAAAGGCAAGCAGGAATAATTATGGAAGTTAGGTTATGCAAGATAAGTTAGGTTAGATATGCAAGTCAGGTTAGGTTATGCAAATTAAGTTAGGTTACATTAGGTTAGGTTATGAAAGTTAAGTTAGGTTACGTTAAGTTAGGTTATGCATGTTAGGTTAGGTTAGGTTAAGTTGGTTAAGTTAAGTTAGGTAAGGTAAGTTAGAGTAGGTTATGCAAGTTAAGTTAGGTTAAGCAAATTAAGTTAGGTTATGCAAGTTAAGTTAGGTTAGGTTATGCAAGTTAAGTTGGGTTATGCAAATTAAGTTAGGTTACATTAGGTTAGGTTATGCAAGTTAAGTTAAGTTAGGTAAGGATATGTTAGTTAGGTTAGGTTAAGTTAAGATAGGTAAAGTTAAGGTAGGTTATATAAGTTAGGTTATGTTATGTTAGGCTAAGTTAGGTAAGGTTACGTTAAGTTAGGATAGGTTAGGTTAAGTTAGGATAGGTAAAGTTAGGTTAGGTTAGGTTAGGATAGTTAAGTTAGGTTACGTAAGTTAGGTTAGGTTAGGTTATGCAAGTTAAGTTAGGTTACATTACGTTCGGTTAGGTTATGCCAGTTAAGTTAGGTTAGGTTATGTAAGTTAAGTTATGCAGGCTAAGTTAGGTTAAGCAGGTTAAGTTAGGTTAGTTAGGTTAAGTTAGGTAAGGTAAGGTAAGTTAGCTTACTTAGGTTAGGTTAAGTTAGGATAGGTTAAGTTAGGTTAGGTAAGTTAGGTTTGGGAAAGCTAAGTTAGGTTTAGAAATGTTATGTTAGGTAAGTAACATTGGGTGGGGAGGATAGGTCAGGTGAGTTTAAGCAGTGTTGTACAGAGAACAGTTTTAAAAGGTAAAGTGGCTAAGAAAATATATTTTAACAGAAGTGCAAGTTTGATATGAAAAGCTGAACTATTTACATTTTGGAGAGAAATTTTATGCCTGAAGATGTCTTAGAGAACAACATTGATGTCTTAAAGTATAACTTGTGGGAAGAAGGAGAGTTTCTTTGATGAACGAAGGTGATTTAGAGAACAACTTTTGGTAAACGAAGGTGAGTTAGAGATTACCTTTGATGGCATTGAAATAACTTTTGCTAGCTCTGAGAATAACTTTTATGACTTAGAGAACAACTTTTGTTAGCTCTGCGATTAACTTTGACGACTTAGAGATTAACTTTGAGGACGTGAGAGTACCTTTGATGTCTCTGAGAATAACTTTATGAACAAAGATGTTTGGAAAGTTTCTCGGATGAACGTAGGTGACTTAGAGATTAACTTTGATGACTTTGAGAACAACTTTGAAGACTTAGAGAATGACTTTGATGAACGAAGATGTCTTAGAAAACTTCTCAGATGAACGAAAGGTTACTTAGAAAATAGCATTTGATGACTGAGATTAACTTTTTGATGACAGAGATTAATTTTAATGTCTCTGGGAATAACTTTTATGACTTAGAGAATAACTTTGATGAAAGAAAGTGACTAAAAAATTACCTTTGATGACTGAGAATAAATTTTGATAACTCTGAGACTGACTTTGATGTCTTAGAGAACAACTTTAGATGTCTCTGAGAATAACATTTAAGGACGAAGATGTCTGAGATTAACTTTTGATGACTCTGAGAATGATTTTGATGTCTTAGAGAACAACTTTAGATGTCTCTGAGAATAACTTTTATGGACGAAGATGTCTCAGATTAACTTTTGATAGCTCAGAATAACTTTTGAAGACATGAGAATATCTTTGGATAACTCTGAGAATAACTTTGATGTCTTTGAAAACCACTTTTGATGAAAGAGAGTGAGTTAGAGATTACCTTTGATGTCTCGAAGAGTACCTTTGGTGTGTTTGAGAGTGTCCTTGATGTCTCGATAAGTGTCTTTGATGTCTTAAAGGATGTCTTTGAAGTCTTAAAGGATGTTTTGATGTCTCAAAGGAGGTCTTTGAGTGCAACTTTGATGTCTTTGAGTAAGTCTTTGATGCCACGAGGAGTGTCTCTGACTATATTTCTTACTCATTGAAGTATATTGTTAGTTACGAAAGTGTGGAACGAAGTTACATTAACTATTTTTCTTACTTAACGACACGTAATTTTAGTTAGGAACAGTGATGAATATGACTATTTTTTAGTTGAGGAAAGACAAGAAAATATGATGACGGAGACTATTTTTGTGCTCCGCAAAGTATAATGTCAGTTAACAACAGCGATGAAAGATGTCTTTAGCTATTTTTTTCTTACTTGACGAAACATAACGGCTGTAAAGAAAGTGCTGAAAGAAGTTACATTTGACTATTTTAACGAAGTGCAAGGTTATTTTAGTTAAGAACAATATTGAATAAGGTTAATCCTGAATATTTCCAGTTGATTGACGATTACTTTTAGTTAAAAAGCAAGAAAAATGACCATGTTTTAGTTAATTGGGAAAAGATTTTAGTTAAGGAACGTTAAATAACATGTAAGGGAATGAACACAGAGAACATATGGGGAACATGAACACAGTGAACATGTAAGAAAAGTTGATGAATACAGAGAACATGCTGGGAATATGAACTTACAGAGAACATGAAAACATGATTAGGAACATAGAGAATACAAAGAATGAACAGTGAATATGTGAAGAAATATGCTAAGAACATTGAGAACATGAATATTGAGTATAAAAGTGTTACAGAGAACATATGATGTACATGAAAACATAACAAAGAACACAGTGAACATATGGGGAAAATGGCAAAAACAGAGAAAAATGGAGAAAACTGGTGAAAAAATATGAACTGAATGGGATGTGAACATTTGAAGAACATGGAGTGAACATGGAAAACATGGATGAGAATACGAAGAACACAGTGAATGTAGAGAAAATATGCAAATACAGTACGATTATTGAAGGTTTGGATAAGTTGAGGATGAGAAGGTAAGAGAGGGAAAGGGTAAGGTGAGTTTTTGACCGTGTGATTATTGCTTACTTGGGTAAACAAAAGGTATTGAAGGTAAGGTGTTATATGACCGTGTGAATATTACACAGCTGAGTACAACAAGGGTATTAAAGGCCATGATGTTTACTTTGATAGACTGGAGAGGGACTTGATCTGAAATAATTGATGAACATTGAACTACGGTGGAGGACATGAGCTGAAACTCGGTTAATGTCTTGATTAATTTTACTACGTTAGAAATATAGTGATCTAATTTTCAGGGGAATTGATCTGATAATAAAGAACATGTACAAATGAACTAAGGCAGCGGACGTGAGCTAGAGTTTGGTAATTGTTCGGAACTATTTTACTATGTCTGAAAAATTCCGCAGTTACAAATTTCAGGGAAATTAGTCTGTTACTAAAGAACTTGTACAAATGAACTAAGATGGGGGACATGAGCTGGAGCTCAGTAACTGACATGATCTTGTTTACTGTGTCTGAAATACAGCGGGTTTAAATTTAAGGGAAATTGAATAGGTATTAACAAAGATACGAGAGGGAACAAAAGCTGAGGACAGGAGCTAGAACTTGGTATTTGTTTGGATCTTATGTACTACGTCTGAAATATGACTGTTTAAAATTAGGCTAAAATTGGGCTATTAGCAGCGAAAATATGGTCTCTAACAAATTTTGGTCTTCAATTGGACTCTGATTAATTTTGATCATGAACTGGACTCTGACGAATTTTTTGACCTTTACTGAAATCTGAGGAATTTTTGGCCTTTACTGGACTCTGACGAATTTTTGGCCTTTACTGGACGCTGACGAATTTTGCTCACAGAGTGGACTCTGAATATTTTCAGGGACAAAGTGGACTCTGATGATTTTTCGTCAGAGCTTAAACTGAATTTTCGTGAAATTTGAGCTTAAACTGAACTCTGACAAATTTCTGTTGTTAATTGGACTCTGTTAATTTCCAGGGTAAAACTTGACTCAGATTATTTTCAGGCATACACTGGACTCTGATGAAATTATGTCTACAACCGGACTCTGATTATTTCAGGCATAAACTGAACTCTGATGAAATTTGAGCTTAAACTGGTCTCTGAATAATTTGTGTCTATAACTGGACTCTGTTCAATTTTGGTCTTTTACAGGTGAAACAGCCTTAAATGGATATAAAACTTAATGTCATGACTAGGATGTCTGTTTTCCTTAAAACAACAAACAACAAACAAGGTGTTGAAAACTGGCAAAATATGTCCGTAGAGTTTACATTGAAATGCTGTGTCCTAAAGGGGATTTTTTCCTGAATTTTTCTATAAGATTTTCCTACTTATTTTCCTCATAAGAGCTATTAACGAACTTCTAAAATCTCAGAAATTATTTTCTTCATAAGAATTCCCTAATTCCAAATAAGTGACTGCCCAAATTTGCCTGAAACACCCAAAGCGCTAAACGGGATTTTTGAATTTCTCCCATAAGAACTCTTAACAACTTCTTTGAACTTATTTTCATCATAAGAACACTTAACGAACTTCTATCATCTCAGAAATTATTTTCCTCATAAGAATTCAGTAATTCCAAATCTGGGACTGCTCAAATTTACCTGAAAACCATGACGGTCGATGGACCATTTTTCTCAGAAAAAAAGGGTCAATAGACCGTCATCCCTACTACTACGGTGCACCATGGAGAGTCACCACAACGGTGCACCATGGAGCGTCACCACAACGGTGCACCATGGAGCGTCACCACAACGGTGCACCATGGAGCGTCACCACAATGGTGCACCACGGAGCGTCACCACAACAGTGCACCATGCAGCGTCACCATAACAGTGCACCATGGAGGGTCACCACAACGGTGCACCATTGAGGGTCACCACAATGGTGCACCATGGAATGTCACCATAACGGTGCACCATGCAGCGTCATCACAACGGAGCACCATGGAGCTTCACTACAACAGTTCACCCTGGAGCGCCATCACAACGGTGCACCCTGGAGAGTCACCACAAAGGTGCACCCTGGAGCGTCACCACAACGGTGCACTATGGAGTGTCATCACAACGGTGCACCATGGAGCGGCATCACAACGGTGCACCATGGAGCGTCATCACAACGGTGCACCATGGACCGTCACCACAACGGTGCACCCTAGAGGGTCATCACAACGGTGCACCATGAAGCGTCACCACAACGATGTACCCTGGAGGGTCACCACAACGGTGCACTATGGAGGGTCACCACAACGGTGCACCCTAGAGCGTCATCACAACAGTGCACCATGGAGCATCACCACAACGTTGCACCATGGAGGGTCACCATAACGGTGCACCATGGATGGTCATCACAACGGTGCACCATGAAGGGACACCACAATGGTGCACCATGGAGGGTCACCACAACGGTGCACCCTGGAGGGTCAACACAATGTGCACCCTTGAGCGTCCCCAAAACGGAGCTCCATGGAAGGTCACCACAACGGTGCACCATGGAGGGTCACCACAACGGTACACCCTGGAGCGTCACCACAACGGTGCACAACAGAGCATCATCACAACGGTGCAGCATGGAGCGTCACCATAACGATGGACCATATAGCGTCACCACAACGGTGCACCCTGGAATCACCACAACGGTGCACCCTGGAGAGTCACCACAACGGTGCACCCTGGAGTCACCATATCGGTGCACCATTGAGTGTCACCACAACGGTGCATCCATTGAGGGTCACCACAACGGTGCACCATGGAGCGTCACCATAACTGTGCACTCTGGAGGGTCATCACAACGGTGTACCCTGGAGCATCACCATAACGGTGCACAATGGAGGGTCATCACAACGGTGCACCATGGAGGGTCACCATAACGGTGCACCATGGAGCGTCATCACTACGGTGCACCATGGAACGTCACCACAACAGTGCACCCTGGGGCGTCACCACAACGGTGCACCATCGAGGGTCATCACAACGGTGCACCATGGAGGTTCACCACAATGGTGCACCCTGGAGGGTCACCACAACGGTGCACCATGGAGCGTCATCACAACAGTGCACCATGGACCGTCACCACAACGGTGCACCCTGGAGGGTCATCTCAACGGTGCACCATGGAGTGTCATCACAACGGTGCACCCTGGAGGGTCACCACAGCGGTGCACTATGGAGGGTCACCACAACGGTGCACCCTGGAGCATCATCACAACAGTGCACCATGGAGCGTCACAACAACGTTGCACCATGGAGGGTCACCACAACGGTGCACCATGGAGGGTCACCACAACGGTGCACCCTGGAGCGTCATCACAACGGTGTACCATGGAGCGTCACCACAACGGTGCACCATGGAGGGTCACCATAACAGTGCACCATGGAGCGTCATCACAACGGTGCACCATGGAGGGTCACTACAACGGTGCACCATGGAGCGTCAGCATAACGGTGCACAATGGAGGGTCATCACAACAGTGTACCATGGATGGTCACCACAACTGAGTACCATGGAGGGTCACCACAACGGTTTTCCCTGGAGGGTCAACATAATGGTGCACCCTGGAGCGTCACCACAACAGTGCACCATGGAGCGTCACCATAACGGTGCACCATGGTGGGTCACCACAACGGTGCACCCTGGAGGGTCATCACAACTGTGTAGCATGGAGGGTCATCACAACGGTGCACCATGGAGGGTCACCATAACGGTGCACCATGGAGGGTCACTTCAACTGTGCACCATGGAGCGTCACCACAACGGTGCACCATGGAGGGTCACCACAACGGTGCACTATGGAGTGTCACCACAATGGTGCACCATGGAGCATCACCATAACGGTGCACCATGGAGCGTCACCACAATGGTGCTCCCTGGAGGGTCTCCACAACGGTGCACTATGGAGCATCACCATAACGGTGCACCATGGAGCGTCACGACAACGGTGCACCATGGAGCATCACGACAACGTTGCACCATGGAGCGTCACAACAACGGTGCACCATGGAGCGTCACGACAACGGTGCACCATGGAGCATCACGACAACGGTGCACCATGGAGCGTCACGACAACGGTGCACCATGGAGCGTCACGACAACGGTGCACCTTGGTGGGTCACCACCCAGCAAACAATTTAAGGTTGCCACAACATATCTGGAAAGTGTTTGAAAGGATTGGAAACGTTTGTTTATCGTATCAGATACGATATTTTGTGTGGAATTAAATAGGTTTCCAAATCTTATAACCAAAGCCTACGTATCTAACACTAATCAGAAACATTGTGACGCCTTTTGTACCCTAATTTGAAACGTTGTGACATCTTTTTACCCTATTTTAAATCTTTGTGACACCTTTTGTACCTAATTTGAAACTGTGACCCCTTTTATAAAGTGTTTCAAGGTAAAATGCTCAAAATATCCAATATGAAATCTAAAATATAAAAATATATTCTACATTAAATAAAGCATCATAAGAAAGATGGGTTCATCATTATTTATTCATTTATCATTTGTAGTAGCGTAGTGTAGTAGCCTGGTGCAGTGGCCTGGTGTAGTAGCCTGGTGTAGTGGTGTGGTGTAGTAGCCTGGTGTAGTGGCCTGGTGTAATAGCGTGTAGTAGCCTGGTGTAGTGGTGTGGTGTAGTAGCCTGGTATAGTGGTGTGTGTAGTAGCCTGGTGTAGTGATGTGGTTTAGTAGCCTGGTGTAGTGGTGTGGTGTAGTAGCATGGTGTAGTGGCCTGGTGTAATAGCGTGTAGTAGCCTGGTATAGTGTGTGGTGTAGTAGCCTGGTGTAGTGGTGTGGTGTAGTAGCCTGGTGTAGTTGTGTGGTGTAGTAGCCTGGTGTAATAGCGTGTAGTAGCCTGGTGTAGTGGTGTGGTGTAGTAGCCTGGTATAGTGGTGTGGTGTAGTAGCCTGGTGTAGTAGCCTGGTGTAGTGGTGTGTAGCAACCTGGTGTAGTGGTGTGGTGTAGTAGCCTGGTATAGTGGTGTGGTGTAGTACCCTGGTATTGTGGTGTGGTGTAGTACCCTGGTATAGTGGTGTGGTGTAGTAGCCTGGTATAGTGGTGTTATATGTAACCTGGTATAGTGGTGTGGTGTAACCCCTGGTATAGTGGTGTGGTGTAGTAACCTGGTATAGTGGTGTTATATGTAACCTGGTATAGTGGTGTGATATAGTACCCTGGTGTAGTGGTGTGGTGTAGCCGGTATAGTGGTGTTGTGTAGTAGCCTGGTATAGTGGTGTGGTGTAGTACCCTGATGTAGCGGTGTGTAGTAGCCTGGTATAGTGGTGTGGTGTAGTAGCCTGGTGTAGTGGTGTGTAGTAGCCTGGTGTAGTGGTGTGGTGTAGTAGCCTTGTATAGTGGTGTGGTGTAGTAGCCTGGTAGTGGTGTGTGTAGTAGCCTTGTATAGTGGTGGTGTAGTAGCCTGGTGGTGTGGTGTAACCTGGTATAGTGGTTGGTGTAGTAGCCTGGTGGTGTGGTGTAGTAGCCTGGTATAGTGGTATGGTGTAGTACCCTGGTATAGTGTGTGGTGTACTACCCTGGTATAGTGGTGTGGTGTACTACCCTGGTATAGTGGTGTGGTGTAGTGGCATGGTGTAGTAGCCTGGTATAGTGGCGTGGTGTAGTACCCTGGTGTAGTGGCATGGTGTGGTGTAGGAGC
>WNGS01169189.1:120403-132582 GCA_020271785.1 Procambarus virginalis
TGGCATTCTTTCTAAGATCAGATATTATGTACCCCGCCCTGCCCTGGTGACTCTCTATTACTCCCTCATCTATCCATATCTCAACTATGGTATTTGTGCTTGGGGTTCTACTACCCAAAATCATTTACGTCCTCTAATTACTCAACACAAAGCTGCTATTAGGACAATATCCAACTCTGGCCCCAGACATCACTCGGTACCCCTACTCAAATCTCTCAATATGTTAGATCTTAAGTCACTGCACATTCTCTCATGTGTATTATACATATATAAAACGCTGAACTGTAATGCCAATCCTGACCTCAAAAGCTTCATTGAAAGCTGTAACAGAACCCATGAGCACCACACCAGAAATAAATACAGTTTTGATATTCCAAGAGTACGACTTAACCAAACTAGAAATGCTCTACAAATCAAGGGACCCAGAATGTGGAATGACCTTCCCATCCATGTTAAAGACTGTACCTCTCTCAACCAGTTTAAGATTAAAACTAAACACTACCTGATAAACTCCCTGTAACCTACCTTACCCCTCTATTGTCAACCCATGTCTTATTTTTTTTTTCTTATTCAACGCTGTTTGTCTACATATTGTATTTGTGCTGCTTTTCAGTCATGTTCCCCCCCTTTTTTTGTACCTTTATTTGTATCTGTTCTCAAAACATTTTATTCTTTTTGTTCAATTAGCATTAAGTTTTAGATATTAATGTTTTCTTGCCCGAAACGCATTGCGTAATAGTGGCTTTAGGCATTGTATGTACTAGCTCTATCTATAAATCGATCCACTTATGTAAAATCTCTCTATGTATGTACCTTTCCTGAATAAACATATTTATTTATTTATTTATTTACATGTGTGGTCATTTAGTTTAAAGTTTCCCAATCTTAAAATATTACTGTCACCAACTATGTATTGGATGGCTCAACCATTCAGTTTACAACTCAGTAACTGTTTACTGAACATAGATATCCCTCCATGTGTCCTTATTTTCAGTTTAAAGTTTCTCCATCGTAAAAAAAAAAAATATATTACTATCACAAACCTTGTATTGGCTGGCTCCGGCATTCAGTTTACAACTCAGTAAGTGTTTACTGAATGCAAAATCGCTACATGTGTGGTCATTTAGTTTAAAGTTTCCCAACCTTAAAATATTACTATCATCATCAACCATGCATTGGCTGGCTTAGTATTTCAGTTTACAACTCAGTGAGTGTTTACTGAACGTGGAAATTGTCACATGTGTGGGCATTTAGTTTAGTTTTAAGTTTCACAATCTTAAATTAAATACTATCATCAACCCCGTATTGGACTCTCCTGCATTCAGTTAACCACTCGGTAAGTGTTTACTGAACGTCGAAATCATTTCCTGTGTGCCCATTTTTTACTTGAACCCGTCTCCAGTTAAGTTTTGACTAGCCGTCCACAAAGCCTTTCCTCCTATCTCAACCCTATTAGTTCATGCTCTCGTGTCTCACTTTTTGTTAAAACTAAATCTACACACGCGATATGAATGTGAAAAAAAAATCTTACATTATGCTATGTTATCAGTGCTTGAATAAAATGATTAAGAGTGCTAGGGTACTGTTGCGCACAGTCATCTCGCTAAGGTGGGTCGGTGTCAGAATTGTCAAAATGATGTACCTTGCATACGTCAGACCTTTTGTGCTTTATGCTGCACCTCTGCTTGTTTGATGACTGAAAGGACTTTGATGATACGAATAGTAATGGCTGACAATGGGTGATGATAGTGGTATTTAATTTAAGATGGAAAACTTTAAACTAAACTAAAAAAAATGAACATGCATGAAGTGATTCCCACGTTCAGAAGAAAAAAAATGAAGACTAGTGGTCCCTGTTTTTTAAGATGAAAAACTTTTAACTATAAAAATGTGACTGAGTGACTGACTGACTGACTGGTTTTCTGGTGAGTTATTTGTGTGGACTCGGGAGATAGGATCACCACATATAAGTTTCTCAAAGAAAATGATAAGCTATGTAAGGTCCGTATATTTAACACACAAGACATCCATGCAGTAGTGAGATTCCCTTTGATAGCTGAGCACGTGTCAATGAAAAAAGTAAAGTGCAAAGATGTTTCAGAGTGCTATTTTAGTCGAGAAATGTTACAAAATTGTGCTTATTGCCTAGTGCGAGGTCGAACAAGAGATCAGGAGGTATATGTTGTGATCACACAGTTAACAAAGAAAATATTAGAATTTGTAGGTGGTGGTGAACACGTCTCCCCAAACTCATCTGTGCTTATTTCACAAAGACATTCTTCCTGACTCACCACTCTTAGTTTGTGGACTAGTGACCCACCTTTGTTAAAATTAAATCTACAAAGCTTCACATTTACAAAAAAAATGATATTTGGTCATCAGACAGAAAGATGATTTCCACGTTGTGCTACGTACCGATATAATGTGTTACAAGAACTAAACAGTGCTGCGGTAATATTTTATTTGTGTTTGGATGTCATGGCTAAACATGGTTTACATTTTCAATAATGTTATTTGGTCATCAGACAAAGTTGATTTCCACGTTACGTTACAATATGTTACAGGGGCTAAAACTGGTAGACCCTAATATTTATATGCTATGAGATGTAATGGAGATGGGCTAAGTCTTACTTTCACTTAAAAATGATATTTTGTTCTGTAGAAATTTGATTTCAGTGTTATGTTACAATGTGTTACAGAGGTCTAAAACTGGCAGACAGTAATATTTATATAGTATGAGATGTAACGGAGATGGACTAAGTCATACTTTAATTTAAAAATGATATTTTGGTCTGTAGAAATTTGATTTGTGTTACGTTACATTGTGTTACAGGGGCTAAAAACTAGTAGACAGTAATATTATATGGTATGAGATGTAAAGGAGATATTGTGTTTGGCTAAATGGGGTTCACATATCAATATGATATTCGGACAACCGACAGAAAGTTGCTCGTTACTCTTAAAATGTTATTTGGGCAAAGAACGATGTTACCATGTTGGCCACGTTACATTAATGACATTTGGGCAAAAAAGGATGACATCATGTTTGGTCGTGTTACTTTACAAGGTTTTAAGGGTGATAGTGATGGAGGCTCGAAAATTGACATTAGTCTTCCATCCACTGGTGAGCTGACAGTCTAAGTGAAATGAAAAAGATACATGAACAGCGGCAGCAGGAGAAAGGCATTGATGTTACTTTTTCCCCCAACTATTAAATGATCTGAATAGAGAGAGAGAGAGAGAGAGTAACCACTGACTGCTATGTGTATCCCATGCAGTTGTGTTTACAAAAAAAATTATGATTTGTTATAATAATAAGATTGAAGACCACCTTATGACTCTCGTTACTCTTAAAATAAATGCTATTTGAATAAAGAATGATGTTACCATGTGGGTCACGTTAAGATACAGTTTACACATATTAACAGAAATAATACTAAAGGCTTTGCACAGAACATCCGTTCTGGGAAAGGTGAAGTGATGCTTGATGGTTTGGGCTTGGAAGGGGGGTGGGAGGGGTTGGGGTTTGGTGTGGCTGGATGGGGTGAGGGGTAAGGTCATCCCAGTGCCTCGCCCATCTCACTACGCCTCAAACCAGCACAAAGGTTAGACCCTAACGAGACAGTTTGATGTTTCCTTCATTCAGTAAAAAAACGCGTTACGTAATGATATAATGTTATTTGGACTGCAGAAAGATGATTTGCGTTACAATGTGTTACAGAGGGCTAAAACTGTCACACTGTCAGCAGTCTCTGTTTTTTTCTATCTAGAATTTGTAGGTGGTGAACACGCCTCCCCAAACTCATCTGTGCTTATTTCACAATTATATAATAAGAGATGTAATTGAGCTGGACTAAGTCTCACTTTACATTTCATAATGTTATTTTGATTGCAGAAAAGGTGATGATTTCCACGTTACAATGTGTTACAGAGCACTAAAACTGATAGACAGTAATATTTATAAGGTATTAGATGTAATGGAGATGAACTAAGTCATACTTTCATAATGCTATTTGGACTGTAGAAAGTTGATTTGCATTACGTTACATTGTGTTACAGAGGGTTGAGTCTTACTTTCATAATGTTATTTGGACTGCAGAAAGATGATTTGCGTTACAATGTGTAACAGAGGGCTAAGTCCTATTTTCATAATGCTATTTGGACTGTAGAAAGTTGATTTGAGTTACGTTACATTGTGTTACAGAGAGCTAAAACTGTCACACTGTCAGCAGTCTCTGTTTTTTTTCCTGCTGGATTTAGCGATCACTAATGGCTGATGGGCGCAAAGGATGCCTTTTTTCCCTTTCTACAGAGTGACTGGTTAACTAGCATGCTGGGAAGGATCGATGGAGAGGATAAATTACTCCCAATCTGCCTGTCTACTACCTAAAGCCTTTCTACAGATTGAATGAGTGACTAGGATGACAAGAAGCTTCGATTAACTGAATGAAAGCCTTTCCCCATCTGTCTGCTAGCTAAACCACCAAGAAGTCTTATTATTATTATCGTTGTAAATCGCTTAAGTGTTTAATAAAAGAAATAAATTTATATAATGTGTTTACTCTTCCCCGTTTATTGCATATAATCTCTGCTGAGGGGAGATATGACTCCACCTGTGCTAGAAAGAGAATCGATCCCGGTCAAATGAGAAGTGATTGATGGTGGGCAGGTTAGGTCCTGCTGACGGAAGAAAGAACGTCGCCCCTCCTTAACAAATCCGCTGTGGCGGGAGAGCCCTGTTGGGGTGAGCATTCCAGACCACTCTGAAGACATGAAAAACGCTTAAGGTTAATGGAGCACTTCCGTCCTGCTGCTCTGTCACAACCCTGTGCATTGTTACATAAAACAGACCTTCCCAGCCTACGTATCTAACACTAATCAGAAACGTTGTGACGCCTTTTGTACCCTAATTTGAAACGTTGTGACGTCTTTTGGTACCCTATTTAAAACTTTGTGACCTTTTGTACATATTTGAAACTATGTGACCCCTTTTATAAAGTGTTTCAAGTTAAAATGCTCAAATATAAATACATAGGAAATGTAAAATATAAAAATATATTTTACATTGGTAAAATAAAGCATCATAAAAAAGGGGGTTCATCTTTTTATTCATTTATCATTGTAGTAGCGTAGTGTAGTGGTGGTGTATGGCCTGGTGTAGTAGCCTGGTGTAGTGGTGTGGTGTAGTAGCTGGTGTAGTGGCCTGGTGCAGTAGCCTGTGTAGTGGTGTGGTGTAGTAGCATAGTGTAGTGGCCTGATGTAATAGCGTGTAGTAGCTGGTGTAGTGGTGTGGTGTAGTAGCCTGGTATAGTGGTGTGGTGTAGTGCCTGGTGTAGTAGCCTAGTGTAGTGTAGTAGCCTGGTTAGGGGTGTGGTTAGTAGCTGGTGGTGTGGTGTAGTAGCTGGTATAGTGGCGTGGTGTAGTACCCTGGTGTAGTGTAGTAGCCTGGTATAGTGGTGTGGTGTAGTAGCTGGTGGTGTGGTGTAGTAGCTGGTGGTGTGGTGTAGTAGCCTGGTATAGTGGTGTGGTGTAGTAGCCTGGTATAGTGGTGTGATGTAGTGGCATGGTGTAGTAACCTGGTGTAGTGTATTGGCATCTGTAGTACTGGTATAGTGGTGAGGTGTAGTACCTGGTGTAGTGGTGTGGTGAAGTAGCCTGGTGTAGTGGTGTGGTGTAGTAGCTGGTGTAGTGTAGTAGCTGGTGTAGTGTTATGGTGTAGTGGTGTGGTGTAGTAACTGGTATAGTGGTGTGGTGCCCTGGTGTAGTAGTGTAGTAGCTGGTGTAGTGGTGTGGTGTAGTAACCTGGTATAGTGGTGGTGTGGTGCCTGGTGTAGTGGTATGGTGTAGTAGCCTCATGTAGTAGTGTGGTGTAGTAGCCTGGTGTGGTGTAGTACCTGGTATAGTGGTGTGGTGTAGTAGCTGTAGTGTAGTCCCTGGTGTAGTGGTGTGGTGTAGTAGCCTGAAGTGTGTAGTAGCTGGTATAGTGGTGTGGTGTAGTAGCCTGGTATAGTGGTGTGGTGTAGTAGCCTCGTATAGTGGTGTGGTGTAGTAGCCTGGTATAGTGGTGTGGTGTAGTAGCTGGTATAGTGGTGTGGTGTAGTGTAGTACCTGGTGTAGTGGGTGGTGTAATAGCTGGTGTGGTGTAGTGGTGTGGTGTAGTAGCCTGGTGTGTAATGGTGTGGTGTAGTACCTGGTGTAGTGGTATGGTGTAGTAGGGTGTAGTAGGCTGGTGTAGTGGTTGTGGTGTGGTGCCCTGGTTTAGTGGTGTGGTGTAGTTGCCTGGTGTGTAGTGGTGTGGTTGTAGTACCCTGGTGTAGGGCTGGTGTGTCCGGTGTAGTAGCCTGGTGATAGTGGTGGTGTGTAGCTGAGTGCTCGCTGAGTAGTGCTGAGTGCAGTACCCTGGTGATAGTGGTGTGGTGTAGTAGTCTAGGTGTAGTGGTCCTGAGTGTAGTGCGTGTGTTAGTAGCCTGGTGTAGTGGGTGGTGGTAGTAGCCTGGTGTAGTGTGTGGTGTAGTAGCCTCGTGTAGTAGCTAGTGTGGTGTAGTAGCCTGGTATATGGTGTATAGCCTGGTATAACGTGATGTGCTGTGGTGTAGTAGCCTGGTGGCTGGTGTAGTACCCTGGTATTGGGCTGGTGTAGTACCTGGTAGTGGTGTGGTGTAGGTGCCGTGTAGTGTAAGTACCTGGGTACGGGTGGTGTAGTAGCCTTGGTGGGTGTGGTGTAGTAGCCTGGTATAGTGGTGGTGGTGTAGTAGCCTGTATAGGGGTGAGTAGTGGATGTTGAGTACCTGGTGTGTGTTGGATATGTAGAGCCCTGTTGGTGATTAGTACTGGTGTGTGGTGTGTGAGTAGCCTGGTGTAGTGGTGTGGTGTAGTAGCCTGGTGTAGTGTAGTGCATGGTGTATGGTAGTGGTGTGTGTGTAGTAAGGTAGCTGGTGTGGAGCCGGTAGCTGTATGTAGAGCCATGGTGTAGTACTGGTGTGGTGTAGTAACCTGGTAATGGGTGTGTGCCTTGTATGGTTGGTAGTAGCCATGTGATGGGTAGAGCGGTGGTGTAGTACGCCTGGTATAGGTTGTGTGTAGAGCGTAGTGTAGTACCCTGGTTAGTGGTGTGGTGTAGTAGCCTGAAGTATGTAGTAGCTGGTGGGCTGGGTGTGTGTGTAGTAGACCTGGTATAGTGGTGTGGTGTAGGTAGCCTCGGTAGTAGTGGTGTGTGGTAGTAGCCTGTGTGAGCTATAGTGGTGTGGTGTAGTAGACCGTTATGGTAGTACCGTAAATGGTGATGGTTAAGGTAGTGTAGTACCCTGGTATAGTGGTTGGTGTAGTAGCCTGGTGTAGGCCTGTGTAGTAGCCTGGTGTAGTGGTGTGGTGTAGTAACCTGTAAGTGGTGTGGTGTGTGCCCTGGTGTAGTGTGGTGTAGTGGATGGTGTAGTAGCCTCGGTGTAGTGGTGTGGTGTAGTACCTGGAATAGTGTAGTACCCTGGTATAGTGGTGTGGGTAGTAGCCTTGGTGTAGTGGTGTGGTGTAGTACTGGTATAGTGAGTACTGGTATAATGGTGTGGTGTAGTGTAGTACCCTGGTGTAGTGGTGTGGTGTAGTAGCCTGGTGTGGTGTAGTGGTGTGGTGTGGTAGTACCTGTGTGGTGTAGTGGTTGGTGTAGTAGCCTGGTAGTCTGGTGTAGTACCCTGGTATAGTGGTTGTGTAGTGTAGTAGCCTGGTATTTTTGGTGTAGTGTAGTACCCTGTGTAGCGTGTGGTGTAGTAGCCTGGGTAGTGGTGTGGTGTAGTAGCCTGGTATAGTGGTTGTGGTGTAGTAGCCTGGTATAGTGGTGTGGTGTAGTAGCCTGGTATAGTGGTGTGGATGTAGTAGGCCTAGTGTAGTGGTGTGGTGTAGTAGCCTGGTGTAGTGGCATGGTGTTAGTAGCCTGGTGTAGTGGTGTGGTGAGAGCCTGCCTGTAGTGGCATGGTGTAGTAGCCTGGTGTGGTGTGTAACTTGGTATGTGGCATGGTGTAGTAGCCTGGCGTGGTGTAGTAGCCTGGTATAGTGCGTTGTGTAGTACCCTGGTATAGTGTGTGGTGTAGTAGCCTGGTATAGTGGTGTGGTGTGGTGCCCTGGTGTAGTGGTGTGTAGTAGCAACCTAGTATAGTGGTGTGGTGCCCTGGTGTTAGTGGTGTAGTGAGTAGCCTGGTGTAGTAGCCTCATGTAGTGGTGTGGTGTAGTATCTGATAGTGTAGTAGCCTGGATAAATTGGTATGTGGTATGGTTAGTACTGGTAGGGTAGGTGTAGTACCCTGGTTAGTGGTGTGGTGTAGTAGCCTGGTGTAGTGGTGTAGTAGCCTGGTATAGTGGTGTGGTGTAGTAAGCCTGTATAGTGGTGTGGTGTAGTTAGCCCTTGTGGTGTAGTGTAGAGCTGTATAGTGGTATGGTGTAGTAGCCTGTGTTAGTGGGTGTGTAGAACTGATAGTGTAGTACCCTGGTAGTACGTGGTGTGTGGTGTAATAGCCTAGTGTGGTGTAGTGGTTGTAGTAGAACTGTATAGTGTAGACCCTGGTGTTAATGGTGTGGTGTAGTACCTGGTGTAGTGGTACCTGGTGTAGTAGGCTGTGTAGTGGTGTAGCTCTGGTGCTGGTTAGTGGTGTGGTGTAGTAGCCTGGTGTGAGTGGTGTAGGTGTAGTACTGGGTGTAGTGGTGTGGTGTAGTACACCTGGTATAGTGGTGTGGTGTAGGTGCCTGGTTAGTGTCAGTACCCTGGTATAGTGGGTGTGGTGTAGTAGTCTGGTGTAGTGTAGTAGCCTGGTGTAGTTTGTGGTGTAGTAGCCTGGTGTAGTGTAGTACCCTGGTGTAGTGGTGTAGTGTAGTAGCCTGGTGTGATGTGTAGAACCCTGGTAGAGTGGTGTGGTGCCCTGGTGTAGTGGTGTAGTGTAGTAGCCTGGTGTGGTGTAGTACCCTGTGTATAGTTGTGTGGTGTAGTAGCCTGGTGTAGTTGGTGTGGTGTAGTACCTTGGTGTAGTGGTATGGTGTAGTGGTGTGGTGTAGTGGTGTGGTGTAGTGGTATGGTGTAGTAGGCTCGTGTAGTACCCTGGTATGGTGTGGTGTGTAACCCTGGTATAGTGTAGTACCCTGGTATAGTGTAGTACCCTGGTATGGTGGTGTGCTGTAGTAACCTGGTATAGTGTAGTACCTGGTATAGTGGTGTGGTGTGGTGTAGTATCCTGGAGTAGTGTAGTACCCTGGTGTAGTGGGTTGGTGTAGTAGCCTGGTGTAGTTTGTGGTGTAGTAGCCTGGTGTGGTGTAGTACCTGGTGTAGGTTTGTGGTGTAGTAGCCTGGTATAGTGGTATGGTTGTAGCACCCTGGTGGTGGTGTAGTGGTTGGTTGTTAGTTGGTGTGTAGTGGGGTGTAGCAGCAGCGACCACGGGTTCACTGGACAAGGCCTAATAGCAGACTGCAGGGGCCTCTTGGGATAGTAGCGGTGTTCAAAATCTCAAACTATTCCTCAACATTATAACATCTGATATGCGGAAATATTTCCATAATTTTTTTAGTTTTTAAACCCTCGATTCTCTCGGCGCCACTGCACACCCAGGAGAGTACCCCCAGTCGACCTCACAACCAGCCTTAAGTTGTAAATGAGTGGAGACACAGATTGTTCGCTCAATCTGTGTGCCCGCCCCGGCACAGAACTCTCACACAGCCTCCATGGTCGCCAACTGGTGTTTGTTAGGTGTCCAGTAACACCACTGTGGTGGTTGTGTAATTTTGGTAATTGTGGTAAGATCAAGTTCGACTAGTTTGGGTCTCAGGCAAGTAATTACATATTTCTGTCACTCTTTTATCTCCTTTTGGCAGTCCACAAGATAAATTGGAGGGGATGATATAAACACCAACGAGTTTGGTATTTTACTTAAAAACAATGAGAAACATATGCATGAATAAACATATCAGGATCAAGTACATAAACTGCTCTCTCCTCAGCAAATAATCTGGAACACTCCAAATGGCAACATGCTCTCTCATTAGCGTCACTTGTCAAAAACCAGCTGATCTCGCTGGGCCTAACGCTCGTGGGAAAAGTTATTTGCTAGTTGGTGGCGTCGCGTAGCCTCGTTCTTTCCAGGGCATTTTTTGCAAACTCCACTGTATTTACATTCACATGACCATACTTATGATTCCACTAGGTTGCGAATACAACCCTTCACTGCGTCTCACGATCAATATCTGTACTCTCACTGCCACTCAAAGTGATTTTTCACCGTACCAAGAAGATTACTCTATTCTCAATAATATTTTACTATGCACTCACTTGATCATTGTACTGCTCTTTAAATCTATGCTCCTCTTAAAGAGATATTCACTGGCAGTCACTTCAAACATATGAGATTATTCAGTACACAGGCATATACATTGATAAATCATGGAGATCAATACACAGGCAATTTATATATATAAATCATGGAGATCAACTACACAGGCATTTTATATAAAGTCTGGGCTCATAGCCTAACACCAATATCTGGTTCACTACTAATATATATAGTACATAATAATCACAGGGAATGAATTATAGTCACAGCAAATTCCTTAGAGAATCCTGGTGCTGGCACACACCCACACATAGATATCTGTAAACGGATACTGTGAGTGCTCTGGGTAGCCCTCACCACACACTGTGCTCTCTGTGACTTAGATTCAGGTGAGGACTTGCTCACGACATATAAAATAGTCTGACAAATATCTATAGCAAACTAAAGGGGAAATGGAAGGATAACTGTAAACACCTACTTCACCTAGTACCTAGGGTGAGAGTTGAGTTGTAGCTCCTGGTCCAGACTCTCGCCTCGTACACCCTCCAGAAACACAAGCCAACGTCCTAGGATGATCGCGTCTCGCCGGCTTCAGTGCACTGCAGGTCCGTGCTCCTCCTCCAGTACTTCGCAGGGTTGGAGTCGGTCTCTTGGCCGTTCAACTTTCCTCCCAACTACGGCAGCCAGCCTACGTCTCGGCGCTCGTCGTACGTTTCCCAATTAGTTCCTTGTCACTGTACTCCCAGGGGAACTGCTTCTCACCACTACGATGTCACTGCGAATTTATCAGCCGTCCCAGACAATACTGCTTAAACTCCACACGCACAGCACCCGACTTAAGCGCACTTGAAGCTCACTTCACTGTCAATTCCCTCGTCGTCTAGGTATGTCACTAGGTATTTAGGAAGACTTCTCGACGTGCTTGCATCCAACTGGTAACTCGTAAGGTTCCACGGGATTATCGTCTTACTGTCAAACTTGACAGGATCGTCAAACACACGTCCAACCTAGTTGACAAAGGCGGTCAACTAGGTTCGCTCACGGTGGAATGGCCCAGCCACTAAACTGTCTCCTATTCTCGTGAACTGTCAAGGACGTTGCACACGTCGATGCCCGGCCCACTTCTTGCACGCACCTGTCCCGGAGCACTTGTTGCTCAATATTCCGTCGATTCCCTTTCTGACCCACACCTGGGTTGAAGGAAGACCTCACAGAGTGCGTGCTGACCACCGGAGACGCTTATATCCACCGGAGCTCGGTAATCCGTCACTCAGACAAGGATGACCGGTCACACGTCCTGCCTCTCGGACGCGTCGCGTGGATATTGATGGCGCCAACCTGTCGCTGCGGCTGGACCCCCCTGCCTATGTAACGTCACATTTTCCAAAGTAGGTTTTCATTGGCTCCCAGTGCCACGTCGTTGACGGTGACCAATCTGGGGACATTGACGTCACACAGTTTTGGCGGGAGACCAGAGATTTCGTGGAAATGAATTTGATTGAATCTGCTTTAATCAGTCAGTGTCCAAATCTTCTTAATGTCAGTATTGGTATGTGCAAACTTGATCCATTTTTAAGTTATAGTATTGCACAACAGTTTAAGAAAAAGCTCTGAGAGAGAGACTTACAATGTCTCATTACAATTTTATATTCACATATTGTGTGTTTATGAGGCTTTTCTTTAATCTTTTATCCTTATTCTCTGACCGCTTAATCATCTTTGACCATTCTAAGCTAAGCTATACCTGTTTCTGGTTAATCTTTTTCCCTAGGGATGGGTTGGTCAGGTTCAGTGTCGGCTTGTACCCTCTCTCTATCTCCTTTAGTCAGTCTTGTGTTGACAACGGCTCTAACAGGCCGAAACGTTCACATTCTTTC
>WNGS01169189.1:133582-144711 GCA_020271785.1 Procambarus virginalis
AATTTCAGTAACACGATCAACACCGCTCAGAATATTAAGTTCCTTTCTCATATTAAGTATCTTTGTGGTACGAGGGCACCCAAGGATTATCCTCAGGGCTTCGTTCTGCAATTTTTCAAGCCCGCTTTCTTTCAGGCATCAAAACAGATGTGCAGCATAATCCACTAAAGATCTGATGTATGCAGGTACATCATTTTGACAATATCTGACATTGGCACCATAGCCTGAGTGATAACCTGCAACAGCCTTGAGAGCTCGGAGCCTCTCTTTATACTGACGACAGAGTCTGAATACAACAGGACCTACAGTGGCACCTCAAGGCCAAGGTATTTGAATCTGTTTACATAGTCAAGCTGGGAGCCATCAGAATAGTTGCATCTTGCGAACAGCTCCTCCCTGCCTGGGTGGGCGCCGATTTAGTATCATTGTTTTTCTCTGCTGAGATAATTAAACCTAGGTCCTGACATGAATCTAATACAGAGTTAAGAGTGTTCTGTGTGTTAGCATACCCATTGGTGTGTTCATTATATCATCAGCATAGCTAATGATGTGGACGTTGGTTTGCTCGGTATAGAGTTTAACAGCGTGTTTATCAAGATATTAAATAAGGTAGGACTGAGGACACCACCCTGCGGGTACCTATTCAAGTCTCTTGTTACACTCCTATACCCCTGGAAGAATACAGATACTTCCTGTTGGATAAGTAACCCCTGATCCAACAAGAAGCGACCACCAACATTCATTTCTTGCAAGCTCACTCAAGATAACATGGTCTATTTGCAATATCAAGGGCAGATTAAGATCTAGGAAGGTGGTATATGACTTTTCAGGTGCAGGGTAAGAAGGTGGGGATGCAATGATGCACACTCCCTTCCATGCATGAAGCCATATATCTGGGGGGATAGCATGGTTCTTATTCTAGGAGGAGACGGTTTAGGACCATTCTCTCGAATGTTTTGCAAATGCAGCTAGTAGGAAATTGGGCAGAAAGCATTCTCTTGATTTGGCTTGGAATTGGAATGATTATACTGTTGGTCCAAGAGATAGGAAGTTCCCCAGTAACATATCTCATATTATACAGCTCAAGCAGGGGATTCCCTGGTACTAAAGGGAGCAGACGCAATATGTCATAAGTGATACCATCTTCACCGGGGGATGTGGCTTTGCCTTTGCTTAGGGCCGCGAGTAATTCAAACTCAGTGAATGGCACGTTGCATTCATCTTCCTTGTGGAGCATGAAGTCAACGAGCCTTTCTCGATCTCCGTAACCAGCATTTAATCTGAACTGTATGTCTGGGGAAGATTATTGAAGCTAGAGGTGGTTGCCCAAGCATCGACTAACTCGTTTGCTCTGTGTAGAGGGTGAGGGTGTGCTACTTGGCCCATCTTATCGCCTTAATTCTTTTAATATCCTTCCATGCCTGGCTGAGGGGTGTGTGAGAGTTGAGACTGTTAACAAAAGTTTCCCAGTTATCTTGCCTGAGCTCTGTCATGCGCTCCCTCGCCTTGGCTAGGGCTTTCTGAAAGAGCTTGAGCATTGCTGGCGTACGTGTTTCCCTATATGCAAGTCCAACTCGTCTGGCAGTGCGTTTCAAAGTACGCAGGTTTGGGGTCATTGTAATAGGCATGACGTTTATTACCTTCATGTCGTTCCGACTATTGGATGGTGCAGGGGGCCGACCTAAAGGGCCAGCAAACATCTGAATGCTCTGTACTAGATCGTCGTTAAATGTCTGGACTGTGGAGGGATCATAAGTGCTGTACCACTCTGACACATGAGCAACAAAGTCTTCACGTCGAGCAGGAGGAACACTGAGCCGTTTGCGTTTGAAAGTTCCACCGGGCAGGATGGTATCTCCTATACATAGAGTAGTCAATCTAGGGTGATGATCTGACAACAAATCTGTTACAATAGTTGATGTGCACCAGACGTGGTCTCTCACGTCTGGCTTTCGAGCGTAAATGAATATGTATTTATCGCAATTGACTAAGGAAGGAAGAGGTAATAACAAGTATTAATATCACATTAAATTCTTCTGTGATAAAATAGAAGTTCTAGTAACATAAATTGGCTCACTAAAAGTTGTGCAGCCAATCAAGGAAATTAAAGTAAATCATTTGCATCAAAGTAATTTCCTCTAGAATACTTAAATGTTAATTAAATAAGGGAGCTCCAGTAAGTAATAGTATACTACGAAATCAAACTTAACTATTTTAGTAAAGGAAATGATAAACTGGACTCTTGTTATAAATTCAACTAAATGTGGAGAAAATTCATGTTACTGCCTGTCCTCATGTACTAGGAAGAATTTGGCAATGAATAAATCATGATAATGATTAAATCTATAAGTTAGTAATTTTAGTAACTACTTTGGTTGTATAAATACAATGATGTATAAAACTGTTGGTTATTTCCAACAACACCCACCCAACTGGGCGGTAGTTTACAGTCATCTTCTCCACACCCACCCAACTGGCGGCAGTTTTACAGTCATCTTCTCCACACCCACCCAACTGGGCGGCAGTTTTACAGTCATCTTCTCCACACCCACCCAACTGGGCGGTAGCTTTACAGTCATCTTCTCCACACCCACCCAACTGGGCAGCAGCTTTACAGTCATGTGCTCCACACCCACCCAACTGGACGGCAGCTTTACAGTCATGTGCTCCACACCCACCCAACTGGGCGGCTAAGCATAGACGACGTTGGTCTCTTTTAGAGCGTTCTGCTCAGTGTCTGGAGAGTTTCTCATGAGTAGGCTTGCCGTTTTCTTGGTTTTATAGTAAATTGTCAGTTGTATCTTCTGATTTTTGTCTGTAGGGATAACATTTCTATTAACAATATCTTTCAGGACCCTTTCCTCCGTTTTATGAGCTGTGGAGAAGAAGTTCCTGTAAAAAATTTACAGGAACTTCTTTTCCACAGCTCATAAAACGGAGGAAAGGGTCCTGAAAGATATTGTTAATAGAAATGTTATCCCTACAGAAATGTTATCCCTAAAAGAGACCAACGTCGTCTATGCCTTCAAATGCCCTCTTGGGGACTGTAAGCCTCAAAAAACTCAGTATATAGGCAAGACAACAACATCTCTTTTCAGGCGTTTAACGATGCATAAGCAACAGGGCTCCATTAAGGAACATATAATCTCTTCCCACAACCAAACCATCACCAGAGAAATCTTAGCAAACAACACAGAAATCATTGATAGATACAGCGACAGCAGGCGGCTTGACATCTGCGAGGCACTATACATCAAGAAGTTAACACCAGCAATCAACAGCCAATTAATGCACAACTATATTCTACCCACTTCAAGACTCCGCTCCAATATAGAAGCATCAAGAAATATGGGCCAATGGCCGTCTGCAGTTACAAATCTGCCCAACTTATACCCATTGTTCCGTGTTTTGTTGAAAGTTTGTTTTCACCTAATATATATATATATATATATATATATATATATATATATATATATATATATATATATATATATTTCTCTGGAATAATTTATAATATTAATGTCACATGAAAGTTATCATTCCTGACACAGCAATCTCTTTGATAAATTACAGGTGCACTCACACACCTCATATATTCCCTGAGAGCTCTCTACAGCCTCACTCTTCACAACTGTGCTTACTATGACAAACATTAGTGAGCCTTGCTCACGACATAGAAGATACTCTGGCTAAATAGCTGACTAAGGGGAATGGGGAGGGAAACTGAATTATGTACTTCCACTTCACTGATGTGGACTCGCCCACTGTTAACAGTTGAATTGAAGCTCCTGGTCCTGGTTCTCGACTCGTTATAGGGAACGCCCCCACACACACACTGATGCTCTCTCCAGGAACCCAATCAACACCCCACAAACGCATCGTCACCGTGCTCTATCCTCTGCAGGCCCGTGCTCCTCCACAACTTCTTGAAAGGTTGGAGTCAGTCTCCCGGCCGTCAACTTCTCCTCGCAACTACGTCTGCAGTCCTTCTCTTGGCTGCAGTCGTCTTGATTCCCAATTAGTTTTCTTCTTTTGCTGCTTCTCGGTGGATTGGCCCAGCCACTACGTCGTCACTAAATGGGTGAACTGGCTCAGACGTCACATATGTCACTGCACAGACTTCACTTCTTGCAAAGCACCTGACACTGGAGCACTTGCTGCTCAATATTCCGTCGATTCCCTCTTCGGTCCAACACATGGAATGAAGGACGACCTCACAGAGTGCTTGCAGACTACTGGGTGACGCATAAAATCCACCGGAGCGGGGTAAAACTGTCAAACTGACAGGACCCTCAATCGCACGTCTGACCTCCTTGACGTGTCGTGTCAAACTGGTTCCCTCACGGTGGATTGGCCCAGCCTCTACATCGTCTCCTAACTGGTGAAACTGTCAGTCGTCCCAGACATCACTGCTCAGACTTCACTTCTTGCACCGTACCTGTCACTGGAGCACTTGCTGCTCAATACTCGTCAAATCCTCTTTCAGTCCAACACATGGAATAAAGGAAGACCTCACAGGGTGCTTGCAGACTACAGGAGATGCGTAAATCCACCGGAGTTGGGGTAAACTGTCAGACTGACAGGATCCCCGGTCGCACGTCTGACCTCCTCGACGTGCCATATCCAACTGCTGGCGCCACCGTGGCACGATGTCCGGACCCCCCTTGCTCTCGTGACGTCATACTTGTCAGGGGCGTTTCTCATTGGCTCCCTGTGCCACGTTACTGTTCCTGACCAATCTGGTGCCACTGACGTCATAACGTTTTGGCGGCAAAACGGAGGGGCCGGCGCCATATTGGCATCCTAAAGGGCCTAAACCACAGACCAAAACTCTTCTTTTGCGAATTTCTCGCCAACGCGAGAACACTACACGCTCCCACATATGTCGAATTGTTCCCCAGAACGTAGAGAACGCTCGGGGAAAGCGGATATGCCTCTTACAGCTGGCGTGGGAGAAATATAAGGGGGGGAACACCGTCACAATGCATACATACATACATAGATACATGCATACATACATACATGCATACATACAGTTACGGCCACAAGGGGTCACAACCGGGTTCTTTACTGGTGGAACCAAAGTTCTGGTATCCGGCCCCAAGTTAGTAGTGGCTTTCAAGGAGTGAGCTTGGGATTGTAAGTACAACACAATGGAGGAGGTGCATTGAATACGACACTTCATCAAATATCAATATATTCACATATAAAATCTTTCCCATCACCTCATATATAATCCTAAAGGAAGTATTACTACACTTAATATGTACACAAGTGTCTCTCTCATAGGACACTAAACGCTCCTCGATGCAGTCTTGTCAGCTGCTGTGTTTCCTCAACACAGTACCGTCCTCAACCAGTACTGGGAAACACCAACGAGTCTACCCTGGCCACGGGCCAGCCAAAACACAGTCTCACTAGGTGCTCTTCGTGCACGTCCACAATCACTCTCCAGCCTGGAGCTGGCAGAGAACATCAGCCTCACGCTGCTGGGCCTCTTAACGTACAAATACAAGGGTAGCGAACCCTTGACAGGAGCTTCTTGCAACTCGCTGGTTACACTCCTCCGTAGCACCTTAACTCTCAGTCGTCTCTTCCGTTAGCCAGTCCCGAGTACGCCGAATTCTGTCACTGCCACTTCACAGGCAGACAGTAGAACACTACACAGTTCTTCTCCGGCGGCGGCTCACTGCTTCCGTAAAGCAGAATGGAGTAGAGAGCTATTGGCTGCCCTGGGCAGACTGACTGTCCTCGTACCACAGCAGCCCTACGTCGACTCTATGGATACAGACACGTCATCAATAAACTGGTCAGCACATGGGACACTAGGAAACATCACTTACTGACTCTGACATAGACATACAACTCCTCCTACAATAGATGGTGCTGCTTTTCTAGGCGCCACCTCACCAGAGGTCAGCACCAGCTACCTCTCGAGCTGACCAGGACAGGAATCTAGCTCCTCTTGCAGGTATCATCTTGCCACCACCAGATAGCGTCGTCCATTTTGTGGGGGTTTCGGGAGCGGACTCACAGATGGCATTGACGTCGCTGCTCCATGCTCCGACGATGGAGTCGGGTTCGTAACACATACATTCATACATACATATACGTCCAGTCAGCATATAGCTATTTCGTGACAAAATCCAACATAGTTTATATTGGTGAGACGCCACTGTGATGAGGAGTTTAAATATCACTTATACTATCACTTATTATACTTTACTACCATCATGAACTAACATGCTTAAAAGTAATTAGAACTAGAGACTGCTGTGGGGAGTATATCTTCGCCAGTTTCAGAGTAAAGGGTACCGAGTCTATCCTGTCTGTGGGAGCAGTCTATAGGATTCCTAACACTGATGTGCCCGAATTCAATTCAAACCTTAGAAATCTAATACTCGATAACAGACTTAACAAAAACCATCTAATTATCGCAGGGGACTTTAATATTGACCTCTGCGAGCCTGAGCACCCTACTACTGTTAGCTTCCTCAACTGTATGAATTCCTGCTTCCTCATACCCTTAATCACTAGACCTACCAGAATCACTGATAGTACTGCCACGACTCTAGATCACATCTGGACCAACATAACCTCTCCGCTTACTTCAGGTATAATCACCGACAGTACTACAGACCATTACCCCACATTTCTCTTAACTACCATTAACAAACCACCTCTAGAGTCAAGGGAGATAAGTTTTAGGCTGCACAATGAATCTGCTATAGGCAATTTTATAACTGCTGCTGATAATCTCAACTGGGAATCAGAGTTAGGTAACATATGGGACATCAACCTAGCAGTACAATCTTTTCTTCAAAAAACTCTAAGCCTTTATAACACCCACTGTCCTATGCTTACAAAACAAGTCACTACCAAAAGGCTTAACAATCCCTGGCTTACAAAGGGAATACTTAAATCCATTAATAAAAAACATGACCTTGAGAAGAAGTATAGGCTAGGAACCGTCTCTAAAGAATTCTCAAAGAATTACTCTTTACTGCTATCTAAGATAATTAGACGAGCCAAAACTAAATACTACGAAGATAAATTTACCCAAATAAAGAGCAACATTAAAAAAACTTGGAGCACAATTTCACAAATCTTGGGATCAAAGAAGATTTTAAATAACAAACCAACACTCCTGTCAAATAACGATGGTCAGCTTTCAGCATCTGATTCTGCTATTGAGTTCAATAGGTTCTTCTCTTCCATTGGGTCATCCCTTGCAAATGATATTCCTTCTTCCAGTACTGAGGTTAAGGACTACCTTACAGGTAACTATCCACAGTCTCTGTACCTAAAGCCTACTAATTCCACTGATGTCAATGAGATAATCCTTTCCCTTAAAACCAAGTCTAGTGCCCTTGAGGAGATTCCGACATTAATTTACAAAAAAGCCTCCAGATCCTTAGCCCCTGCAATTGCTTTGCTCTTCAACAAGTCACTTGAACTCCAAACCTTTCCAGATATTCTAAAAAAAGCGAGAGTAACCCCTGTCCACAAATGTGGTGATCCCACAGATGTTAACAACTACAGACCTATTTCAATCCTGCCTAACTTATCAAAAATTTTTGAAAAACTAATCTACAAGCAGCTCTACTCTTATCTAGCCAAGCACAATATACTTAGCTCTTGCCAATATGGCTTCAGACCTAAAAAAAGCACTAACGATGCACTGATTAGTATGATTAACTTAATTCATGCAGCTCTTGATAAAAATGAGTTCCCTGTTGGGTTATTTGTGGACCTGCGTAAGGCTTTTGACACTGTGAACCACCAAAACCTTCTTCTTAAATTACATCATTATGGAGTCAGAGGACTCTCCCTGCAATACCTCAAATCTTACCTTACTGATAGACTCCAGTATGTTTCTGTGAACAATTCAATTTCTCCTACCCTACCCATCAACATTGGTGTTCCTCAGGGCAGTATACTTGGCCCTCTCCTCTTTCTCATCTACATTAATGACCTTCCAAATGCCTCCCAACACCTTAGACCAATTCTATTTGCTGACGACACAACCTTCATTTACTCCAGTCCTGACCCCCTTGCTCTAAATGCCACAGTAAATACCGAGCTTAATAAAGTCCATCTTTGGCTAACTGCCAACAAACTCACCCTTAACATTGACAAAACTTTCTATATTCTGTTTGGCAATAAATCCTCTAACCAAATAAATCTCAAGATTAACAATACCCAATTTGTAACAAATTAGATGGCAAATTCCTTGGCGTTCTCATTGATCACAAGCTTAATTTCCAGGGACACATTCTAAATATATCAAAAAAGTTTCAAAAACTGTTGGCATTCTTTCTAAGATCAGATATTATGTACCCCGCCCTGCCCTGGTGACTCTCTATTACTCCCTCATCTATCCATATCTCAACTATGGTATTTGTGCTTGGGGTTCTACTACCCAAAATCATTTACGTCCTCTAATTACTCAACACAAAGCTGCTATTAGGACAATATCCAACTCTGCCCCAGACATCACTCGGTACCCCTACTCAAATCTCTCAATATGTTAGATATTAAGTCACTGCACATTCTCTCATGTGTATTATACATATATAAAACGCTGAACTGTAATGCCAATCCTGACCTCAAAGCTTCATTGAAAGCTGTAACAGAACCCATGAGCACCACACCAGAAATAAATACAGTTTTGATATTCCAAGAGTACGACTTAACAAACTAGAAATGCTCTACAAATCAAGGGACCCAGAATGTGGAATGACCTTCCCAACCATGTTAAAGACTGTACCTCTCTCAACCAGTTTAAGATTAAAACTAAACACTACCTGATAAACTCCCTGTAACCTACCTTACCCCTCTATTGTCAACCCATGTCTTATTTTTTTTTTTTTATTCAACGCTGTTTGTCTACATATTGTATTTGTGCTGCTTTTCAGTCATGTTCCCCCCCTTTTTTTTGTACCTTTATTTGTATCTGTTCTCAAAACATTTTATTCTTTTTGTTCAATTAGTATTAAGTTTTAGATATTAATGTTTTCTTGCCCGAAACGCATTGCGTAATAGTGGCTTTAGGCATTGTATGTACTAGCTCTATCTATAAATCGATCAACTTATGTAAAACTCTCTATGTATGTACCTTTCCTGAATAACATATTTATTTTATTTATTTATTTATTTAACCGGCGCCCGATACAAAGTTTACTCAGGTTTACTTTACAAATGATTAGACAGTATTAGTACCCATAGTTGGTGCCTATTTTATTAGTTAATAATCAACCCCAAGCTCAATCTTTAAATATTCATTGAGAAACAAGAATAGTCTTACGTCTGGCAGGGAAGATACGACATATGCAGCTCGTGAAGCGTGTTTACTATTTGGTAGTTTATTAAGCTCAAATTTGACCTCTGGTTTCCATCTAAATGACCCAGGGTCATAACACCGCTACACCAGGCTACTACACTACACCACACCACTATACCAGGGTACTACACCACACCACTATACCAGGGTACTACACCACACCACTATACCAGGGTACTACACTACACCACACCACTATACCAGGCTACTACACCACACCACTATACCAGGGTACTACACTATACCAGGTTACTACACCACAATACCATACCAGGGTACTACACAAGACTACTACACCACACCACTACACCAGGTACTACACAACACCACTACACCAGGGTACTACACCATACCACTACACACCAGGCTACTACACCACACCACTACACCAGGGTACTACACTACACCAGGCTACTACACCACACCGCTACACACGGGTACTACAATATACCAGGTTACTACACCACACCACTATACCAGGGTACTACACCACACCCCTACACGAGGCTACTACACCATACCACTACACCACACCACTACACCAGGGCACCACACCACTACACCAGGCTACTACACCATACCACTACACCAGGTTACTACACCAGGCTACTACACCATACCACTACACCAGGGTACTACACACCACTACACCACACCACTACACCAGGGTACAACACCATACCATTACACCAGGGTACTACACACCACTACACCACACCAGGCTACTACACCACACCACTACACCAGGGTACTACACTACACCAGGCTACTACATCACACCACTATACCAGGGTTCTACAACCGCACCACTATACCAGGTACTACACTATACCAGGTTACTACACACACCACTATACCAGGGTACTACACCACACCACTACATGAGGCTACTACACCATACCACTACACCACACCACTACACCAGGGCACCACACCACCACTACACCAGGCTACTACACACAACACCACTACACCAGGGCACCACACCACTATACCAGGTTACTACACCACACCCACTACACTAGGCTACTACACCACACCACTATACCAGGTCACTACACCACACCACTACACCAGGCTACTACACCACACCACTACACCAGGCAACTTCACCACACCACTACAGCAGGGTACTACACATCACTACAACAGGTTACTACACATCACTACACCAGGGTACTACACCTCACCACTATACCAGGCTACTACACCATGCCACTACTACACCACTATAACAGGGTACTACACCATACCACTATACCAGGCTACTACACCAACAATACCACAACAACAAAAACAATAAAAAAACACCAGGCTACTACACTACACCAGGTACAGCACACCACTATACCAGGCTAGTACACCATACCACTACACCAAGATACTACACACCACTATACCAGGGTACTATACCATGCCACTATACCAGGGTAGTTTACCACACCACTATACCAGGCTACACAATACCACTATACCACACTACACCAGGGTACTATACCACACCACTATACCAGGTTACATATAACACCACTATACCAGGTTACTACAACCACACCACTATACCAGGCTGGCTACACCATGCCACTATACCAGGGTACTACACCACACCATTACACCAGGCCACTACACTACACCAGGCCACTACATTAATGATAAATGAATAAAAATGCAAATGATAAATGAATAAAAATGATGAACCCACCTTTCTTATGATGCTTATTTTACCAAATGTAGAAATATATTTTTATATTTTTACATTTCCTATCTTATTTTATATTTGAGCATT
>WNGS01169190.1:23727-28727 GCA_020271785.1 Procambarus virginalis
GGTAATTACCTAAGTGTTACCTAAGTGTAGTTACAGGATGAGAGCTACGCTCGTGGTGTCCCGTCTTCCCAGCACTCTTTGTCATATAACGCTTTGAAACTACTGACGGTCTTGGCCTCCACACCTTCTCCCCCAACTTGTTCCAACCGTCTACCACTCTGTTTGCGAAAGTGAATTTTCTTATATTTCTTCGGCATCTGTGTTTAGCCAGTTATATCTATGACCTCTTGTTCTTGAAGTTCCAGGTCTCAGGAAATCTTTCCTGTCGATTTTATCAATTCCTGTTACTATTTGTAGTAGTGATCATATCACCTCTTTTTCTTCTGTCTTCTAGTTTTGGCATATTTAATGCTTCTAACCTTTCCTCGTAGCTCTTACCCTTCAGTTCTGGGAGCCACTTAGTAGCATGTCTTTGCACCTTTTCCAGTTTGTTGATGTGCTTCTTAAGATATGGGCACCAAACAACAGCTGCATATTCTAGCTTTGGCCTAACAAAAGTCATGAACAATTTCTTTAGTATATCCCCATCCATGTATTTAAAAGCAATTCTGAAGTTAGAAAGCATAGCATAGGCTCCTTGCACAATATTCTTTATGTGGTCTTCAGGTGATAGTTTTCTATCTAGAACCACCCCTAGATCTCTTTCTTTATCAGAGTTCTTAAAGATTTCTCACATAATATATAGGTTGTGTGGGGGTCTATGTTCTCCTATTCCACATTCCATAACATGACATTTATTAACATTAAATTCCATTTGCCAAGTGGTGCTCCATATACTTATTTTATCCAGGTCTTCTTGAAGGGCATGACAATCATCTAAATTCTTATCCTTCCTATTATCTTAGCATCATCAGCAACATGTTCATATAATTCTGTATACCAACTGGTAGATCATTTATGTAGACAATAAACATCACTGGTGCAAGAACTGAACCCTGTGGTACTCCACTTGTGACATTTCTCCAGTCCGATACATTGCCTCTGATCACAGCCCTCATTTTCTATCAGTCAGAAAGTTTTCATCCATGTTAGAAGCGTACCTGTCACTCCTCCAATATTTTCCAGTTTCCAGAACAACCTCTTATGTGGAACTCTGTCGAAAGCCTTTTTTAGGTCCAGATAGATGCAGTCAGCCCAACCATCTCTTTCCTGTAATATCTCTGTTGCTCGATCATAAAACTGAGTAATTCGATACACAGGATCTACCAGATCGAAAACCATACTGTCTGTCTGATATTATATCATTTCTCTCCAGGTGTGCTACCCATTTAGTTTAATTATTTTTTCCAATATTTTGACTATTACACTTGTCAATGATACCGGTCTATAATTAAGGGGGTCTTCCCTGCTTCCACTCTTGTAAATTGAAACTATGTTAGCCTTTTTCCACACATCAGCTACAACTCCTGTAAACAGGGATGCCTGAAAGATCAGTTGAAGAGGGATGCTGAGCTCAGGTGCACTTCTCTCAGAACCCATGGTGAAACTCCATCTGGACCAACTGCTTTGTTCTTATTTAGCTCTTTGAGCATTTTTTCCACTTCGTCTCTAGACACTCTATGTGCTCTATGTTGTTCTCTGGAATTCTTATTGTATCTGATGTGTGTGTGTGTGTGTGTGGTGGTGTGTGTGTGGTGTGTGTGTGTGTGTGTGTGTGTGGTGTGTGTGTTGTGTGTGTGTGTAAATCACGAAAAAATTAAAACATGAATATTTTAAAAATATGTAACCACAAAGGAAAACGAAAACAATAAATGATTTGAGTGTTTTCGGATTAATAAACTCTATTTATCCATCTATCCATCCATCTACCTATCTGTTCATCCATATATCCATCTCTATATACATCCATCCATATATCTATTTATCTATCCATCTATATTTCTATCCATCTATCCCTCCCATCCATCTATATTCCTTATATAGTCCATCCATATTAAATCCATCAAACTACTCATCTATCCATGCATCATCTATTGTCTGTCTTTATCTGCCTTTCTCTGACTATGTTGTCTCTGTCTCTCTCTCTGCTTTCTCTATCTGTGTCTGTTCTGTCTATGTCTCTCTCTTATACAACTATAACTGTCTAATGTGTGGATGGTGTGAAATACGAGAAAAATACTAAATTCGAGAAGTTACCGTATTATCTCAGAAAGAAGCGTTATTTTATGCCAGTACGGACAAATTATGGACAACAGGACATTTTTCTTATCTTTCCGAGATCAGTGAATAATGGTGCATATTACTATAGAAGAAGAGAAGAAGAAGAAGAAGAAGAAGAAGAAGAAGAAGAAGAAGAGAGAAGAAGAAGAAGAAGAAGAAGAAAAGAAAGAAAAGAAAAGAGGTTGAAAACTGATTGAACTATTTAGCTGTGTCGCCAGCGGGCAGTGACAAAAATTGTCGCAGGGGAGGTCTGAATATCACCCTGGCACATACTTTCCTTTCAATTCCTGCGCCCCTAACCAGCCTATGTTCATCCGTATCCCAGACCATTCCCTTTGCCAATTTGGGTGGGACTAGCCGCAAGCGTTTGGCCTCCAGCTTGGGACAGACAGACATTGTTCGTATAGGTATATGTTTGTCATAAACATGTTTCACTGATGACCACTGTATGTTGGTCTTATTTTGAGTGTATACAATTTCTTAATGCTTTTAAAATGTTGCGTATATGCAGGTAATTAATAGATGATTTCTCCAACGTTAATGACTTTCTCTGAGCGATATATCATCTCACATATGTTATCTTCAGAGCTAATACATTACTAGTGGTGAATACATACACACGTCAGGTGAGGTGCACATGCAAGCACTGTATGTGTGTGTTTGTGTTGTGTGTGTGTGTGTGTGGTGTGTGTGTGTGTGTGTGTTGTGTGTGTGTGTGTGTGTGTGTGTGTGTGTGTGTACACAGAGTGACACTACACAAGCAGGGGTACAAGGTAAGAGGGGCAGGCAAGGTGTTCCTCCGCCATCACTCGCGTGAAGAAACCTTTGCTCTCCTCGCTCGGCTCTAAGTAAAATAATAAGGTTAACAAATTAAGAACAAGCTCCATGGTTAACAGCCTCGTGTTTACCCTCTCGTTCAGCGGAGCCCAACACGACTCTAAATCACCAGCGCTGGGCAGGGCGGCCTCCACCCCTCCCTCTCCCCTCCACCCCCCCTTCTCCCCGCCTCCAACCCCCTTCCCCCCCCCCCTACTTCCAGCCCTTCCCTCCTCCTACTGCCCCGTCCGCCCACCTCCGCGAATCCTTCACTTTCCGTGATCCGGCCCAGCGGTTAACAAGCATGACTGATTTGCATATTAACTATAGAACCACCTCGTTAATGTCCCAACCTGTTTGCCGCCTCCCTTGTTCGCAGCCATTGCTCAAAGGTCTTCGTTTCCGAAGGCATCATTTTCCCATGGATTAAAAAAAAGAGGAGTGTGTGGTTGGCGACGGTGGCGTAAGAGCGGGCCTCGGGACTCCCCGGGACAAAGTGCGTGAGTCCCGGATAGCGAGGTTTGGGGTGTTATCTGATCCGGCCATTAACGCAGGCTGAGCCGGATTCTAAGGCGACGCTTGAGCGGCAAGTGAGGGAGGATGATTACCGCTCACGAGGCTTCCTAGTAGCTGATTGGCCGACTGCCTGATGGATGCTCCCAGCCGCCACGCTCCTTCCCGCCACGGCTTGAGACTAGGGCCCAGATTCACGAAGCAGTTACGCCAGCACTTGCGAACCTGTACATCTTTTCTCAATATTTGGCAGCTTGTTACAATTATTAAACAGTTAATGAGCTCCGAAGCACCAGGAGGCTGTTTATAACAATAACAACAGTTGATTGGCAAGTTTTCACGCTTGTAAATTGTTTAATAAATGTAACCAAAGCCGTCAAAGATTGAGGAAAGATGTACACGTTCGTAAGTACTTGCGTAACTGCTATGTGAATCTGGCTCCAGGCTCCTAGCCTGGGGCTTGTCGGCTGGTTCTTGGTTCATTCGTGGTTTACTGCTCCTTATAATTATTGTTATTGGCTAGTGATTATTGTACTACTGTACCAACGTAATAATTGTTTCTGTGTTGTGCTTCAACGGCACCCAGTGACAGATGTGTTGTGTATGCTTATAAGTATTATTATAATTATTATTATTATTATTATTATTATTATTATTATTATTATCAAGTGTTATTATTAACATTTTCTGTTATTATATTATTGGCATCACTAATACCATAATCAATATAATAAGTAAAAATAGCGTTTCAATTATAAATATTATTATCATTGCCAATATTATCAATATTGTCATTGCCAATATTATCAATATTATCATTGCCAATATTATCAACATTGTTGCTAAATATATAAAAGAGAGCTATTACTAATTGAATATAAACTCCAATAGTTGGCATTCCCGCGGTTCCGCTTGGCAGGGTGCGCGCGCACCTCCCAACATCTCCACCATTCATAAACGGCTACATACAAATCGCTACACCAATCCTATTACCGTCCACAAAGGCCCCAGTACGCGCGATTCATTACAAGATATTAACTATTCTCCTCCGCTGGGATGAGGATGTACGTAGGCACAGGTCCGATGTAGGGACAAGCACCGCACAACAGAAAACGAGGGAGACATGCACCGACACACAATGGGAAACGAGATGTGGGTACCCAGTTCAACATGGTGTGGCTACAAGTTGCTGCCACACCTCTCTCCGGGCGGGGTACCCCCTATACTGAGCTGCAGACTAATAACCTGTGAATTGCTGGGTTCTCTACCAGTTACAGCCCCGCTCCTGTGCCAGGTAAGTCCACTACGGGCTCACCATAGCCCGTGCTACTTGGAACATTTTGTTCCCAGTAGCTGAATCTAGAACAAAAGCTGGGTTCTACGGTGTTCTGATGGGTGTACACAATGTTCTGAGCGTGTACACAATGTTCTGAGCATGTACACAATGTTCTGAGCGTGTACACAATGTTCTGAGCGTGTACACAATGTTCTGAGCGTGTACACAATGTTCT